>VMDO01011232.1:0-67887 GCA_007922755.1 Pedetes capensis
TGAGTTTGATCCCCAGCACTACAAAAAACAGGAGAAAGATGTGGCAATTCACTCCCAAAACAATCCCAAAAATAATCAGCCACTGAAAACCCTATGAGGGTTGCTATAAGTCAGACGGATTCCACAGGACCTAACAACAAGAGGCCTGGTCAGAGCCATGCACGGAGGAAACCTGCAAGAAGGTTGCCGTCCCCTAGAAGCAGAAGCTGTGTGAACTCCAGACACATCTTGAAGACTGAGCCCAATCCAGAACCACCAAAGCTCTTTCTTTGCCTTTGTATATGGAATACGCAACTGTGAGGAGGAGGAACATACTCCTGGCCATTGTTTAGGGTACCAAGCTCTAAAAACCAGTAATGCTGAAAACAAATAAGTTTGGACCTACAGGCACTTGGGAAAAGCAGGGTTGCATATCACTGAAGCACTACCACGTATGTAGCAACCAATCCACACCTTGAATTTCTTTTTTATCAATGTGTTTGTGTCTGATGCTGGGGTTCCAACCCAAGACTTTGCACATGCTAGGTGGGTGCTCTGCTAACTATACCCCAAAGCCCTACCAATTTTTTTTTTTTTTTTTTTTTTTTTTTTGTGATACCGGGGATTGAACCCAGGGCCTCGCGTTTCAATGCTTTGCAAGTGCTGGACCACTGAGCTGCACCCCCAGCCCATTTTTTACTTTTTGAGACGGGGTCTCGCTAAGTTATGCAGACTGCCTCTGGTCTTGAACGTGCGATCCTCCTGCCTCCGCCTCCCAAGCCACTGGGATTACAGGCATGCGCCACAGCGCTTGGCCCAACTGAATTTCTTATAAGCAGCAGCACTAGGGCAGAAAGACAGTGAGTGCTAAAGCATTGGCACGTCCTCAAAGCAAACTCCACTTTCTTGCTAGTAACCAATGCCATTTAAGGCTGCCGTCACTGAAGACATCAGAAGATGAAACTAAGAAAGAACCACACTTGGGGTACAGTACGTAAAGAGAAAATATACCACGTGAACAAAACTTGGAGCTAGCAAACATATCCACTCCAGGATGATTTAAGGAAGGGAAAACAGAAGGGAAACTTTAGTTCAGGGATTCAGGTTATACAGAACATAACAGTCAGATGACCTGCCCCGCACCTGAGGTTTCTGAATCGGTAAGTAGGACATTCCAGCTAAAAATTTTAACCAGGAAACCTTGGCTACAAAGCTGCAGGCCTCCCCACCCCAACAGACTCTGCAGGACCTCCTACCACTTCAAAAGGGATCCATCCTCAGCCCTCCCAGCATCCTCCATGCTTTGAAAAGCCTGGTCGTGGAGGGACAAGTGCTAAGAGTGGGGACAGAGGGAAAGAGAGAACTGGGCATTGTCTGAAATTATTGGGGGGGTAGGGGTATTGAGAAATTTATGCTGATCTAAATCACTAAGAACTGGCATGCTAGTCACAGTCAACTAAAGACCCAGTGGTCTAACGAGATGATAAGAATTCAGAATATAATAACAGTCTTCAATGTTCAGCTGTGACCCCTCTGCCCTTACTACCCTCCCCCACCAAAAAAAAAATGTGTGATGAACTTGATAACACTGAGGACAGGGAAGAAGCACATGGATGGACTTGTATGTCTGCAGGGTGGTGTATGTGTGTATGCGTACACACACGTATATCTTGTTAAGTGCCATCAAGTTGGTGTCCGACTCATAGTGACCCTACGTACAACAGATCAAACAGGAACTGTTGTGCTTCTGTGCTGTTCATAGGGTTTTCAATGGCTAATTGATTTTTGGGAGTGGGTTGTGGGGTCCTTCTCCCATGCCTACAGCACCTGGTGTTCCCAGGTGGTCTCCCTTCCAAGTACTAACCAGGTCCCACCCTGCTTAGCATCTGAAATCTGACGGGATCGGAAGCCACAATGGTACCGCTGCAGGCATGTATCTTATAGTAAATGTTCAATCACAAAAAGGCAAATGAGTTTCAGATTCTAAAAACCCAAACAAAATTATGGATGTGAACACACAGCATTCCACAGGACTGTGGTAAAAGAAATATGTACTTTCCAGGGCTATCCTGAGTCAGTAACCAAACCATTGTATCCAAATTTGCAATACTTGGACCAGAAAGGGGGAAGAGAATGAAAGAGGCAAAAATAACAAGGGAAACGGAAGAAAAGAATGCATCTTACCATTAAATTGTGCTTTCTGCCCCTCTAGCATGGGTTACTTTGCCAACACTATAAATTACATTTGATCTGAAAAGCAAGCATTGGCTACAATTAATTACCATCACTGGCCTGCTTATGCTGAGTCAGGAAGCATTGCCCAATTCCCCTGACTCAGCAACTTGAAGTTCATGGCGCTGAAGCCAAACAACCCAGATCCCAGACCACGTAGCGGCCACGGCAGCGATGCTGGAACCTGGGCCTCAGCTTCACTCACTGCTTGGGTGTCAGTACTGAAAAGTTCCACAAATAACAAGCCCATCCCTGCTGCTACGTGACTCCTCAGGGTTTCCACAGAAAAAGCACTATTGGACGACCCTCTACCAACACGTCCACCCTCATTTCAACTCCAAACGGCTGGGCTGGGTACTACATTAACCCCTGCATCAATGCAGGCGGCAATGTTTACAGAGCACCTGCCCCTAGGACGTCTCATTAACCCTTCCAGTGGCCCCAGGGGGGATGTGGGCCAGGTTATTATTATCCCCAGTTTACTAGTGGGGAACTCAAAACTCAGAGGACCAGCTAAAAGGCAAAGCTGAGACAAAGCCCACACCTCATGTAGGTACCCCAATCCCTGCAGGGCCTGAGGTTGCCAATGAAGAAATGAATGCAGGGGAAGATCCTTTTACCAAGTGCAGGAACTCACAGACCTCCTAATCCTGAAGACTTTCCATGTTTCAGACACCAGGCCAAGCAGTGCAGAAATAGTTTCAGATATAGGTCACTTGTCAAATAACAAGATGAAAGGACTGTCAGCCAGGCAAGGAGGAGCTAGTAAAGCCCATTTTATTGGCCAGGAGAGGCAGCGTGGCCTTCAGGGCCAGACTGCCTGGACTCAGCTCTGCCACTTCCCAGCTGTGTGACCTTGGGCAAGTTACTCAACTTCTCTCTGCCCTTTCTCATCCACAAAGTGCAGAGGATAACAGTGCTTACCTATGGGATTAAGCGGATGATGAAATGCGTTAAAATTTATAAATGAGTTAATACTGTCAAGACACTCAGAAAGACGGCCAGGTACACAGTGAGTACTTCAGTGTTGGTGAAAATGAAGACAAGATTTGAAAAAAGAAAGGAAACTGGGGTTCAGGGAGCTTTTAGGAACTGGCTGAAAGTCACACGACCACTAAAAGGGCGAGTATGGTGTGGGCTGGGGGACACCTGGAGGTTGGCGGCAGGAAGCGGACATTCTCAGCAGCTGGTGGCCTGCACTTTGTGAGGTGGCGGGAGATGGAGCAGGAGAGGTTCAGATTCCAGGAGGGAAGGAAAGGCTCCAACAGCCACTCAGTGGAGACAGCCGCCCCAGCTGGTCAAGCAGCCCTAATGCCCTTTCCAACTTTTTTACTAACAGCTTTCTTGAGACAGTAAGCGCATCCCATAGAACTCACCTGGGCAAAGCACATGACTCAGTGTGTTTTAGTTTATTCAGGCTTGTGCTGTGATCACCACAATCGATTTTAGGCCATTTTAAACACTGCCCCAAGAAGAACCTGTGCCCTTTCACAGCCACCCTTCCAAAACAACCCCCAGCCCTGTGCAACCGCTAATCTGCTCTCAGTCCCTGTGGATTTGCCCAGATACCTCACATAATGGGCTCTGCACACTGCACATAAACAGAGTCACAGAGTCACAGAGTCCGTGGTCTTTTGTGACTGGACTTCTTTCACTTAGCAGAATGTTCTCAAGGCTCATTGACACCTTAACACACAAACTGAAAGTCACTCCCTAGCTTTGAGTCTGCTGGCTTCCCACTGCCCTGGGATAAAATCCATGGCCAGCGGAGCCCAGGGTGGCCAGCCTGGCAGCTGCCTGCCTTTCCACCTCATCTTGTGCCACCTTCTCCCCTGACCTCTACGTGGGACGCTGGCCAAGCACCTGCAGCTCCTCTCCACCTCGGGGTCTCTCCCCGAGATGCTCCTTCCACCTGAGAAGTGCCTGCCTCCTTCTCCCTTGGCCTAAGCTCAGCTCTCACGTGGGCATGGTGACCCTGCTGATGTGGGTACCCCTGGCATTCACTGCGTACCTTGGCGATCCCTTCGGGGGACCTGCTGGTGAGCATCCGTGTGCTCCTTCGCCTCCACCTGCCTCTCACCCTAACATGTACAGCTAGGACCACAAGTGCTTCATGACTCCCCTTTATGTCTGGCACAAAGGGCGGCATTTCAATATGGGTTCAATGAGAGACGCCACCAAGGAAAAACCCGGCTGAGGTTCAAGACTACAGTTGAAGCTGTGTAAATCAAAGAGGTTGCACGACACTCCAGCTGCCAGGATTCTTCTGGGGGAACTTGGCCGACTCTCATTCTCCCCCTTCTTTCATTCCTGTGCTGTTGTTAAATGCTATAGATTCGGGTCCTATTCATAGTGACCCTATTTTCAACAGAATGAAATACTCCCCAACACAGTGCCATGCCCAGTGCTATGTCACTGCTTCTCTGCTATTCACGGGGTTTTCAATGGCTGATTGTTTCAGGATTGTTTTGCAAGTGGGCTGCCAGGTCCTTCTACCATTTTTGTGGTGTTGGGGATCGAACCCAGGGCCTCAGAGAGCGCAGAGCAGCACTCTACCAACTGAGCTAAACCTCACCGGATGTCATTCCCTTACGTATCAAATATTCATTATGCCTCATGCTCCTCCCCACCAGGGATCAGGGATGCGGATATTCAAAATAAGAAATCAGAAAAAAAAAAAAGCTGGGCGCAGTGAGTGGTGCACGCCTGTAATCCCAGTGACTCAGGAGGCAGAGGCAGGAGGATTGTAAGTTTGAGACCAGAGGCAGTGTGTGTTATTTAGCGAGACCCTGTCTCAAAAAAAGAAGAAAAATGGGCTGGGGGTGCAGCTGAGTGGTCCAGCACTTGCAGAGCATACAAGCATGAGACCCTGGGTCCAACCCCCAGTACCACAATAAATAAATAAATAGATAGATAGATAGATAGATAGATAGATAGATAGATAGAAAGATAGATAGACAGACAGACAGATAGACAGACAGATAGATGGATAAAAATAAGGCCACCTTCCTCCCAAACCCCTGTGAACAGGGGGAGTCATCTAATATCAGAGCCAGCTCCCATCAATAGGGCAGGGAATTAACACTATTTGTATACAAGTGACTATTTGTATACAGTTGACACAGTGAAAAATTAGTACACTGTAAGATCCTGCAGGCCCAGAAATAGAGAATTTTTAACTATTATCCCAGGCTTAGTATTGCATTTAAAATACAGTTTGTGCACACAGGGCATTCTGCAGAGAACCAAGTCTTATCTTGTTCAGCTGTGACTGTCAGGATACACAGCCATCAGCCTCCCTCCTATGGGGCCTCAGAGACCTCATCCCTCTGCTGTCTCTCCCCAGGGCAGGTGAGGGCAGGCAACACCATGCCTACAGTGCTTTCTGGGCATCTCAAAGGAAAACAACATTCTACACATGGAAACATTCACACTAACACCAAGCACACATCACAGGCTGAACTAACCTGAAACACAGTCAAAACCCTGAGCCAGGCATAAAGCCAGGGGCCCTTGCGTGGGAGGGCAGGCCCAGGAGAAACTTCCGCATGGTCTGTGTTTGCTCAAAAACAAAGGAGTCCTCTAACATCTGCAAAACCGACTGCCTAAATCAAATCCTAAAGTCATTAATGCAAATCACAATAGGATTGATACATCTTACCAAATACTATGATTAAAAAGAATTCAGGTTTTCCGATATAAAATTCAAAAGAATAAAGTGGAATTGGAAAAAAAAAATCAATGCATTCAATTTCACATATTGTCACAGCAAACAGTTCAATGTCACTTTTACAAGGCAGGCACTTTTCTAAGACTTAATATAACAGAGGTGCCAAAAATACATATATGCATTGTAGGAGCTGTTATCTATGTATTATTTTTCAAAGTTGAACTGAATTACATTAGCACATGTAAATGACCTCTTGTAATTGCAAAAGTCAAACATGATTTATATTCCTCTTTTGTTGTGTGTTAGCATTTTAATACAGTTAATGTGTACACATTTTTTGGTACCCTCTGTATACATGTCTCTTAATCCCCCTGACATCCCCCATAACTGTGTACTATAATCATCCCCCTTTGGAGATGAAGAGGTGACGCACCAGGAAGGTAGGTGACTTGTACGAGGCCCCCCCAATAGCCAGGGGTCACATCAGATGGCTAGCGCCCCCCCAGATGATGCTGCCACCCTGTCCCCCAGTACAGAACGCTCGAAGATGTCCCTGTTGTTGGTCTAAGGCAGGTTTTATGTAACAGGAAATGACATACGTCACTTAAATGGTCTTAGTTTACTGTCTGTGATGGCCACTGGGAATTATAATGGCCATGTAAATAAAAATGGCTCTCCCACCCAGATGGATTAGACAAGAACAGACTTACAATGGAAAGGTAGTACGGAAGCCAGTCGGCCAGGAGGCGGGTATTCCAAGGTTCTTAATATTTCACTGCTTACCTGTGGGTCTAGAAGACCCGAGTGCTACATTGACATTCACCTTCTACAGGCTAATTCTGTTTATGAAATGTAAATAAATACATATTTTGGAACCATAGTAGACAAAATGGTTTAAGAAAGGTTTAAGCTAAAATATAAAGCAATTTGCAACAAAAAGAAATACCCATGCATACTTAAGATACGGGTCTTAGTGACATAATATCATTGGTTATGTTCCAGACTGGGCACATCACTCAGATGAGGACAGATGGACTCTGTACACTTTTTCCAGGAACTCTGGGCAGAATATTTTCCTTGCCCTTTCACTTTTGAATGTGTCTCTAGAAACTGGCTGTCCAGGCCAGTCAGTGGACACCTGAGAGGGGCGTGGCACCCCACATGAAATGGACTGCCTGGTTGTTCTTATTAGGTGCCTGTCAAGTCGTGTCCGACTCATAGCGACCCTCATAGGGTTTTCAATGGCTGATCATTTCAGGATTGGTTTTGGGAGTGAACTGCCACATCCATCTCCCAGTTATGCAGTGCTGGAAATCCATGGAATCGAGGTCCTCGGGAACTACAGAGCAGCGCTCTACCAGTGAGCCAAACCCCAGGACTGCCTTAGGCTGAAATATACGTGGAATTCACAACTATCCCCCTGTAACCCCCCATTCATGTTTCAAAACCTTTTGCTCAGGAAAAGGTGAGTTATCCCTTTCTGGGACCAAATAAAAATGACACATCATGCTGCACATTTCACATTTTCTGTGTGCCACTAGCATGCTAGGAAGGAACAAAGGTAGAGAGAGGCGATCCTACAAAGGAAGAGGAAATGACAAGCAGCTGTCAGCGTAGGTCAACATCTACCTGTGTATCCTGAGGGCTCCAGAAACCAAACGCCTGTGTGTCGCGGCTCCTAAGTAAAGAAGGGCCCAGTTCACCAGTTCATATGCTGACTTGTGCCTTGCCACACAAACACAGAGGAAGCACCTGCCCCAGAGAAACACGTGCAGTGTGAGCGGCACGCTAGCACAAACCTGGAAATAGTGTAAACCCGGAGGGTCTACTCTACCATCTCCTCGGCCCTGGTGTGGACCTCAGGGAAATGATGGGCAATCCTGGAAAGCCAGTGTGGGGTGGGGTAAACAGGGCGAAGGAAGGCACGCTGAGCTCCTCTCCCAGGAAAGACAAATAGCTAAGCAAAAGAACAGCAGGACAGGAACGTGGGAGGCAGCAGAGAAGGAGTCGAAGTTGGGGGAAGGAGGGAATGCAGATTACATGCTACCCTGTTTCCATTTAGGGCCTCAAGTAACCTTGACAATGTTCCCAAGACTACTGCAACCTTTCTCCCATGGACTTCGAGTCCCTCGGGCCCCTCCTCCCTACACCCTCCTGGAACTCAAGAAACTGACTCAAATCGCCATAATCCTTTCCATTGCCTGTTTCTTGTTTTGAAGATGCACAGTGCTAGCCACAAATCAAAAGCGCATTTTGCCCCAGAGGGTTGATTCCGTCCGAGCCAATTTACACCTACTCCTTCAGGAAAGAAGCTTCAACCAACGGCTCTGAGATGCAGCCCAGGTCTGGTCAGGGCTTATCTGTGCCTCTGGGGCTCTTGTGAAACCCACAGCTGGCAGGTGGCTCTGAAGGTGAAGGCACCATCTTCCTACATCATCCCGACAGGGGTTGAGTCACCTGAGCAAACACCGTGGGTCACATTCCCAAGAGGTCACTCCTCAAGTGATTCTGCCCAGGCTTGTGCCTTGGTAGGAAAACCACACATCTAAGACGAGAACTGGGCTGGGATTTAGCTCAATTGGTAGAGCGCTGCGCTGCAGTCTCTGAGGTCCCGAGTTCAATTCCCAGCACCACAAAAATGGGAGAAGGGCCTGGCAATCCACTCCCAAGGCAATCCCGAAATAGCCATTGAAAACCCTATGAGGGTCGCTATGAGTCGGATACCAACTCGATGGCACCTAACAACAACAAAATGAGAACTGACTACTGAAAAAGAAGTATCTAACTTGAAATTTATTTTTATATCACTTATTTATGTTGTTATGTACATATATCCTTACGTCTATTATAACTATAAATACATATACAGTATATATACACACAGGGATAACAATCAGCCAAACTAAAAAAAAATATCTTCCTATACATCACAGCCACTTCTATCGTGCCATCTTGTAAAGGCTTTTTTCTGAGCACAGTGGTATTTGTAATTACCCTGGGTATTAGGCTCATGGCTTCCTGCCAATATCCTCCCTCTAAAACCACATGATCAGCAGTATAGACCGAGGATCTCCAGCTGCTGGAGCAGATTCTTGCTCAGAGGAAGCACTCAGCAAGTGACCAGCAAGGAAAAAAGATTGAAGAGATCCACTCAGACCAAGACAACAGGAGGGCATCAAAGAAGAATAAAAACTAAGTGGGCACAAAGTCAGACAACATGGGCATGAGAGCCAGCCTGATGTCATCACTTCCTAGGTGTCCAAGTTCTAGATCTTAGTTCCCTCAGCTTTAAACTAAGGTAACACAGAGTACTGCATTTGAGACTGCTTTGGAAATTATAAAGTACTTTTTTAAGCTATTAAGGGCATTTTTGAGTCATTATTTA
The DNA here is from genome assembly GCA_007922755.1 of Pedetes capensis. NCBI lineage: Eukaryota > Metazoa > Chordata > Mammalia > Rodentia > Pedetidae > Pedetes > Pedetes capensis. Next base: position 9,267 of record VMDO01011232.1, read on the forward strand.
TAACGATATCAATGAAAAAGCTCATAAGAATAAGTCCTTATCGAGTCAATCAGCAAGAGTGAACTTTCTCTATTTTGCAGCTCTGGCTACCTCTAAGTATGTAACAATTTGTTTACAAATTATAGTACAAAGATCCAGTTCAAGTCCTCACTCCACCACTCAACTTCTTTAAGGTTTACCCTTCCCCTCATTATACCTGAACAACAATACAGGAATAGTCCACATATCTCAGAATGCTGCTATGAAGATAATATACGATTGTGCTTCTTCACACAGCACGTTAGAACCAACACCTGTCTCTGTGTGTTAGCATTCCGGTTCCCAAGATGGCATGGGCACCATCCTAATAACAAAGAGACAGTGACACCAGTTGGTTCCATTCTATTGACAGTGATAGACAATGCCTCCATGGAAAGCTTTCTATGACCAGCCATACCTTTTCTTATGATCAGATATTTCTCATTAAGATACAATGTACAAATACCGTAAAATTCACCCTCCAAAGAGAACAATTCAGCATGTTTTAGTATATCCACAAAGTTGTACAACCATCACCACTATCTAATTTGAAAACATTTTCATTACCTCAAAAAGAAACACTCCACCCATTAGCCGTCACTCCCTTTTTCCCCTTCCTCTCAAACCCTACAGTCACTAGTTTACTTTTTATCCCTATGGATGTGCCTACTCTGAACATTTCATATAAACAGAATCATATGCAACCCCTGTTGTACTGCATAAATGAATAAATAGCATAAGCTGTGGCCTTTTGTATCTGGCTTATTTCACATTTCATGTTTTCAAAGTTTATCCATAGTGTGGCATGCATTAGTACTTCAGTGCTTTTCATGGCTGACTAATATTCCATTGTGCAGATATTCCACATTTTTACCCATACATCATAAATAAAATAATGCTGCTATGAATATTTGTATACAAGTTTTTATGTGAGTATATGTTTTTAACTCTCTTTTTGAGTTGTATGGTAATTATATGCTTAGGTATTTTAGGAACTGCCAGACTATGCCAAAAGAGCTACACCATTTTCAATTCCTACTAGCAATTTATAAAGTTTCCAAATTCTCCATGCCTTCACCAACACCTATTATTATTCCTCTTTTTTATTATAACTACACTAACGGGGGGGGGGGCTGGGATTTAGCTCAGTTGGTAGAGCGTTGCGCTGCAGTCTCTGAGGTCCCGAGTTCAATTCCCAGCACCGCAAAAATGGGAGAAGGGTCTGGCAATCCACTCCCAAGGCAATCCCGAAACAGTCAGCCATGGAAAACCCAATGAGGGTTGCTATGACTCGGATACCGACTCGACGGCACCTAACAACAACAACAACAACATCATTAACGGGTATGAGGAGCTGGGGTTTAGCTCAATTGGTAAAGTACCACTCTGTGGTCTCTGAGGCCCTGGGTTTCATACCTAGCATCACAGAAACAGAAGGAGGACATGGCAATCCACTCCTGAAACAATCAGCCACTGGAAATGCTATGAGGTAGTATCACAATTGTGTTATCAAATTTTAGCAGACAAATTTTAAATTAGTCATCAGAGGCAGAAACCAAATACGAGACAGCAAATCCAGAATGCACCAAGGCACTATTTCCAAACTTCACTCAAGTATCACCTTCATGATGCCAAGTGGAAGTGTCGTTTCTACAATTATTTACTGAATTATTAGAAATCAATGCATTTTAAAGTAATTTAAAAAAAAATCTTTAAATCACTACTATAAATTGGCATCAATTGCCATAAAAGTAAAACATTATAAATACTGTGAAAACAAAGTGGATGTTGGCCTGATGGCCCTGTCTCCTGGAGCTGGCTTCTTCACACTAGAAGGGAAATCTTCAGGTGAGGAGATGGAGCTGCAAACTCACTCACTCTGCCCTTGACCTGGTCAACTGGACAGACAGGTAGTTGCCCGTGAATGAGGCAGCCCTTCACAGCAGTGCCCTTGGCCCCTCCACAGCATTTCCCCCACTATCTCATGCCTCACTTTGGAAGGCCTTGCCATAACACCTAGGAAACCCCGTTCCTGAGAGAGGGTCGGCAAATGAGCTCCCAGCTAATCTTCACACTGGGAGGCGCATGGCCAATTCTCTAAACAGTTCTCTGAGTTTCACAGCCCATTATGCCCGGCTGACGGGTGCCCTCCTCCGTGTTAACCAACTCCGTCCAGGAAATTTCCAATATGTCTGCCCGTATTCGGGCTGCAGGCACCTGGCTTTTCAAGTTTCAACAAAAACAACTTTAAAAGCAAATACATGTAAGACAAATTAAAATAAAGAGCACCTGCCCTGGGCAGGCAAGCCCAGACAATGCTATCCATAAGGTGACAAAGTACCTGGATGGGCTTTACTGACAGAACTGGCCCCCAGTGTAATTAGACACACAGGTGCGTACACACACACACACACACGGGCACACACACACACACACCATGTGCTGGCTGCACCTGAATACAATTCAGCCTCCCTCACCAGCCCGACACACATATTATTTATATACAAGTTAGATAAAAACAGCCAGTGACAGCATATTTGGCTACATCAAGATTTTAACACTAATTATCATCTGTCATCATCCAAGCTTAATAAAATATGAAATAGCATATGGCATTAAAAGGCACAGAGTGATTATTAAACATGGACGTATTCCAGTGTTCCGCTGCCTCTTACCTGGGTGTTCCTATGCAGCCCTCAGATCTCAGCTCAATCCCTACCACCAGGAAGACCTCCCTGACCCTCAACACTGAATCCCCCCAATACGTGCCTCACGGCTCCTTTACTTTGCCTTCATAGTACATCTTCCTTTGGAAATTGATATTTGCATGGCTGGTGTGAATACAAGTTCCATGAAAATAAGAACCAGAATATTTTTGTTCACCACCACTTCCCCAACAGCTGGGACGGTTTTGGGGAGAGCGTAGCTGTTCGAGAATTATTTGTGGAGTAAATGAGCTCCAAGGATGTCGCAGAAGGCTTAGTGGGCGCTATGGTTTGAATATGCTTTGTCTCTTCCAAAACTCATGTTGCAATGTGCCTGCCATTGTGGTGACATTGGGAGGTGGAGCCTAAAAGAGGTGATTAGGTTGTTAAGAGGGATTAATGCAGTTCTCATGGGAATGGATTAGTTACCAAGAGAATGGGTGGTTATGTATCAAGGACACCCCTTGTGTTTTGTCTCTACCACAAGCACCCACTTGCCCTTCCACTTCTCTACCACGATAGGATGCAACATGGCGACACTGCCAGATGTAGCTGCCCAACTGTGGAAGCATGAGGTAAATAAATTTCTTTCCTTAATAAATCACCCAGTCTCAGGTATTCTGCCATAGCAACAGCAAGCAGACTAAAACAGGTGGTCTAAGACTTAGCTGCGGGGCTGGGATTTAGCTCAGTGGGTAGAGCATTGCGCTGCAGTCGCTGAGGTCCGAGTTCAAGTCTCAGCACCGCAAAAATGGGAGAAGGGCCTAGCAATCCACTCCCAAGGCAATCCCGAAACAGTCAGCCATTGAAAACCGTATGAGGGTTGCTATGAGTCAGATACTGACTCAACGGCACCTAACAACAACAACAAGACTTAGCTATGTTCAGAACCACAACAAAGAGAACATTCGAAAACAGCAAAAGGGTGTAGGACAAGGGCTCTGTAACTTCCTAGAGGTTCCTGTTAATTGACTACAATCCATTCCCTTCCATCAATAGAAGCCTCCCTTTTTTCTCCTGTAACTTCCAAACTAGATACTTGAGTATATAAATAAGTTTTTACAGGGGCCCTGCTGGTCAGAGGAGGAGAAGATGGGGATGAGGGAGGGAAGAAGACCAGAAAACTGAACGTTACTAAGAGCTTACCATGGTACACATATTCCTTATTTAATCCACAAAGAACCCTGTATTATCACTATCATACGATTGAGACATAAAATTTAGTGACTTGCTCAAAGACATAGTAATGGTCAAAGCTAATAATGGTCAAATAGGAAAAGTATCCAGTCCTTCATCAGCTGAAAAATAATGTTAAGTGTCAAAGAACACACACAAGATGAAACAGGCCTAAAGGAATGGACGAGTGAGATGAAGGAGCCAGGGAGGGCTCACAATAAAACTACTTCAGAGAACTAATGTTTATTGACCCATTTCTATGTGCTAGGCACAGGACTAAAACATTTGATCTGCATCATTCTGCTTACTCTTTGTATAAACTCTAGAGATGGGCACCACTATTATCATCATTTTATAGGGTGACACCGTGGCTTAGGAACAAGTGGCCTGGTCGAGGTAGTGGAGAGCTGGTAAGGGCCCAAGATCTGAACGGCAGGCCACCTGAGTTCACATGGAGAGCACCTGCCTCTGCCGCCATCTTCCACCTGGGAAGGAATGGTGTGAAGAAGGAGTAGAGGAGGGAGGGAGAGAGCTATGCAGCACATGCGGGGAACGTGTGCTGTGCGTCAGGAGGGTAGAGGGTGTGTGCAGAGATCAGCACCACAGCCCCTGCCCTCGAGGTGCTTCTAGACGACAGTGGGGACACAGCAGGTCTTCAGAGTGTAGGTCTGGAGTCCGGTCATCTGGGTTTTCAGGCATTGACCAACTAAGTGATCATTTAATTTCCCTGTACCTCATTTTCCTCCACTACAAAATGCCAGTCGTGAGACCACCTACACCTCATGGGGCTGTTATAAAGAAAAGGCGCTAACATGAATTCCTCAGAACATGCCTGGCACAAAATAAGCACAAATAAGTACTAGGATGATGCTCGGAACTCATGGAAAACGAGGCTGAACAGGAGAGATGTGGTCAATGCTGAGTCAGAGAAGGCCAGGGTCCAGCAGTGTCTGAAGAACGGGCAGGAGGCCGGGGGCTGGCACAAGTCAGAGACACCCTCCGAAAACCTGCAGGATGGCCCCCGGGGGAAACCATGTGAGTCTGGCTCATATGGGGACCGTGGTGTCCCGAGAGAAAGAAATGCAAGGAGAGATGGCGCACGCCTACGACCCCAGAGGCTCAGGACGTGCAGCCAGGAGAAGGGTGAGTCCCAGGGCAGAAGCAGCAGCCTGCGTGGCTTAGCGAGACCCTGGCTCAAAATATAGAATTTAAAAAATGGGCTGGGGTGCAGTCCAATGGTACAGCACTTGCAAAGTATGTGTGAGGCCCTGGCTTCAACCTCCAAGTACTGCAAAAAGTAAGGGGGAGGGAGGGGAGGGGAAGGGAGAGGAAGGGAGGAGAGGAAGAAAAGAAGGAATTGAAGGGGGATTGGGAAGGAAGGGAGGGAGGGAAGGAGAGAGGGAGGGGAGGCGAGGTGAGGCAAGGAGAGGAGATGAGATGGGAGGGGAGGAAGAAAGAAGAGGAAGAATGGTGTGAACAAGGCATAGAGTCCTGTTTGACCACTATTAGCTGTATGTCTTTGAGCAAGTCACTAAATTTTCTGTCTCAATCATATGATAGTGATAATACAGGGTTCTTTGGGGATTAAATAAGGACTATGTATACCATGGTAAGCACTTGGTGAAGTTCAGTTTTCTGGTCTTCTTCCCTCCCTCATCCCCATCTTCTCCTCTTCTGACCAGGAAGGGAGGGAGAGGAAGGAAGAGAGGAAGGGAGGGAGAGGAAGAAAAGGAGGGAGGGAGGGAAAAAAGGAAGGATTAGATGATGGACTAGAATCACCGAAAAGGCCAAAATTAATCAAGGACAATGCCGAGAGTTTGGATCAGGCTCCAACTCTACTCCAGGCAGAAAATGTGACCCAAAGGGGAGACAAGGGTAGGAAGAGGGTGAGGTAATGCGTTTCCCCGGCACCTGCCGAGGTGACAGTGACTCTGAGTGAGTCAGAAAGAGACCAGAGCCTGTGGGCTTTTCCAGGGACTCGGGACCAGGCTGGTGAGGAAGGGCTGGCCCCAGAAGTTGCCACTGATGGAGCTCATGCTATGTCTACCCAGGACACGGCTAATCAGAAGTCTCCATTCCAAAGAGTCCATGGGGCAGTCTGACCATCTCCCTTTGAAACCGCCACAGAGGGACTCAGAAAACCGCTGAAGAGGACAAGGACAGGATCAGAACAGAACTGGTCTGGAGGGCCAAGTTCATCCAACCCGGAGCCCACTGTCTTGCCCTGGGGGGCTCAGCGAGAGCCCTGTGGGGCAGAGGGCATGGCAGACACGATGCTCACTGGAACATCCCCGCCCTCAGCCTCCTCGCCCTCACTCAGCCAGCGTCCTCAGTGGGCCAGGGCCCCCCACAGTCCTCCCCAGCCAGGCAGTTTTCAAGGCCCGGCCCCCCACCCACCTGACAGGCACAGCCAGGCTTTAACGCTGGGGTGGTGATCTGGCCACACACACACACACCGAGAGACAGCACTGATCCTACAGGGGCGTCCCCTCCTCTCAGCGCCACGCCAGGCGCCTGGGAAGCTGCCTGTCAGTCCACCCCCTAGGGCAAAGGACTCTTGTTCAGCTGCAGGTGTCCCTGGAGCCCAGCTACTCCACTGCACCCTTTGACAAATCCCGACTCTGGACTTACTCTGCCTCCACTACGTCCTGCTCCAAACCAGAGTTTAACTTTCTAGAAAGAAACCATTTGTGTAGCTCGGAATTCCTTATACATGGTCGTTTTTATTAGGTGCCACTGAGTCATGTCCGACTCATAGTGACCCTCATAGGGTTTTCCATGGCTAATTGTTTGGGGATTGTTTCGGGAGTGGATTGCCACATCTTTCTCCCATTTATGCGGTGCTGAGGATCAAATCTGGGTCCTCAGAAAGCACAGAGTTGCGCTCTACCCACTGAGCTAAAGCCCGGCTTATACATGGCTTATTGTTGTTGTTGCTGTTGTTGTTGTTAGGTGCCGTTGACTTGGGTCTGTCTCATAGGGACCTCATAGGGTTTTCAATGGCTGATTGTTTCAGGATTGTTTTGGGAATGGATTGCCACATCTTTCTCCCATTTATACACAGTAGGTATCCGATAAATAATCATTGTCATCAAAGATGATGAAAACGAAACCTTTATGACAGAAACACTTCCAGTGACCTCACCTCACCCACCTCGGAACCAGATGGTAAGTCAAGAAGCCTCTTGGCACACAGTAGAAGAACTTGGCAATTCTCTTTTGCCCTCTGCCAACCCCACAGAACTGCCAGGGGACGTACTACCATTATAATCCTCCCCCCCCCCAAGTATGGAGAATTCGAAGTTAGAAAGACTTGAAAAATATAAAATGAGCCCCCCTTCCACCTAAGCAATCAAGTACATTTGTGTGACTTAACACAAGAACTTCTCAGAGAGACCCTTACCAAAGCCTGTTTGCTTACATTTTAGAAAGGAAATAAATTCTTTTGTTTCCCAGACTTGAAAGAAACAGGTTAAGTCCAAGAGATGCAGGGATGATGCTATCAGCATCAGCTACCTAAAAAACAAAGCCTGCAGCCATAGCCCTGTGGCGACTGATCCCGTCAGATCTAGGAAGCTAAGCAGGGTCAAGCCTGGTTAGTACTTGGATGGGAGACCGCCTGGAAACACCAGGGGCTGTAGGCTTGGGAAATGGACCTGGCAACCCACTCCCAAAAATCAATATGCCATTGAAAACTCTATGAGCAGCAGAGAAGCACTGACAATGGTGTTTCATCATTTCTTGACTCATAGGGTCACTATGAGTCAGATACTGACTCGATGGCACCTAACAACAACAACCTAAAAAACAAGGAGAGTAACTTTGAAATACGGCATTCTGGGGTCACTCAACAAAAGAGTCACACAAGTAGCCACAGGCTCTATCATTATGGTAATCAGACACTTTAATGGTTGAAAATAATTCATTTTTTTAGAAGGAGGTGGTACTGGGGCTTGAATCCAAGGCCTCAAGCATGCTAGGCAACTGCTCTACCACTCAGCTACACCTTCAGCCCCCCACCCTCTTTTAATCCTTCTTTTACTTCTTATTTTGAGACAGGGTCTCAGTATGTTGTGCAGGCTGCCTGTGGCCTCAAGCTTGCAATCCTCCTGCCTCAGCCTCCCAAGTCACTGGTATTATAGGCATATACCTCAGCACCTGGCTATAATTCATTATTTCATAAATGAGGAACAAAGAAATCACTAACCTCTGAGTACTCTGAATTCACTGAGAACAAGAAGAGTTTTTAAACAATTGTTTTGGAAAGAGTTCCATTCAAAAGCCAGGCACAGTGGTGCATGCCTGTAATACCAGTGACTCGGGAGGCAGAGGCAGGAGGATCACAAGTTTAAGACCGGAGGCAGACTGTGTAATTTAGTGAGACCTTGTCTCAAAAAGTAAAAGGATGGGCTAGGGGTGCAGCTCAGTGGTACAGCACTTGGAAAGCATGAAAGTGCAAGGCCCTAGATTCAACCCCCAGTACTACAAAAAAAAAAAAAGAGTTCCATTCAAAAATCAGAAGATAAATTTTTCAAATCCAGTCTTAAATTGATATGGTTCAGTTATCAGGAAAATTCATGAATATGAAACATGAATGGAACAGTTCAGTCCCTCATCAAGCTCATTACGCAGGATGATACAGTAGATCAAACCCCTCTGGAGAATTGCAGAAGGTTCACTTTGTTGTTGTTGTTGCCAGGTGCCCTCGACTCAGTATCCAACTCACAGCAACCCTAGGTACAACAGGCAAAACACTATTGTTAGTGCATTTCTGCTATTCATAGGGTTTTCAATGGAGGATTGGTTTTTTGAAGGGGAGTTTCCAGGTCTTTCTCCCAAGCCTACAGTATCTGGTGTTCCCCAGAGGTCTCCCACCCAAGTACTAACCAGACCCTACCCTGCTTAGCTTCTGAGATCTGACAGGACCAGACACTATTGATACTAGCTATGGATAACTCACCAGGTCAGCAAGCCTGGGTCCATCCAAAGCAGCCCAAGGAGCTGGACCACCAACACAGCCCTTTCCCCACAATATGTACCACAGACCTCCCCTCCCAAAGTCCTCCATCGGTTCTTCCCCATGACTCACATGGCTCTTCCTGACACCCCCACACACTCAAGTGACTCTCCCAGTTGAGACCCTTCAATGGCTCCCCAACCACTCCAAGGATGAAGTCTAAACTCCCTAACGCCCCCCAACATAAGACACTGGTGGACGCAAAAATGGGAGGAGGACGTGGCAATCCACTCCCTAGGTAATCCCAAAACAGCCACTGAAAACCCTGAGGGTCACTATGAGTTAGACACGACTTAACGGCACCTAACAACAACACCAACACAGTTTGGATTTGGAATGTCCCCCAAAGGCCTGTGTGTTAAATGCCCACCTTTCCTCAGCTTAGCACTCCTGGGAAGTGGAAGTATCTTTAAGAGTTGAGGCCCAGGATAAAGAAGTTAGGTCATGGGTAATACCCTAGAAGGGGACTTGGGGACCTTTCCTGTCTCCTCCTCTTTGCTTTCCTACTACCATGGGATGAACAGACCTCCTCCATCATGCACTTCTATCATCGTGTACCGCCACAGGCCCAAGGCAAGGGCTAAACAACCATAAACTCAAATCTCTGAAACCAGGAGCCAAAATAAACCTTTCCTCCCTTTAAAAAAAAAAAAAAAGACACTGGTGGAGACACAATGGAAGATGAGCCCTGCTCCGGTGGGGCTCCCATCCAAATGACAGAAGGCAGGCAAGGAACGGTCCGAGGCTTCCCAAAGCTGGCCCTGCCCTTACAGCCAAGCTCTTCTCCGCTTGCAACGCACACCCCTTACTATTCACACTTCACAAACCTGCATTTGCTCCTGGGCCTGCAAGGCCACCTCCCCTCCTATGTGGCCTATGGACTCCTTCCAATCTTGCAAGGCTCCCCTACAGCTTCCCCTCCTCTGTGAGGCTCTCGCTGGACCCCACAAATGCCCAGTCCCTCCCCACAGGCTGGGCCCTTCTCCCTTCTTCCACCCGGTCCATGTATCACATATTCATGCGCCTGGCTCCCCCATACAGTGCAGCTGCTTCCGGGCTGGAGCCATGACATTCACCCCTACACCCGCAGCACCAGGTCCTCCAGGACTGCTGCACCTAGAGGGACCTAGTTCACGAATGCATGGCACACACGTCCTCTTTTTATGATGCCATCTCTGGAAAGACCTGCTCGTGAAGAAAGCACAAACCCGTGAGCACCCTTTTATTTAAGACTCCTTTTGAAAACACAGCCCATTCTTCTTTTCCCTGAAAGCTGCGTGTTTTAAGAGGCCTTTTGGGTTCTTTCCCCCATAAATGATCTTGACACCAAGCCATGGTTCACGGCACACAGAGTGGCTGTAACTCCGCAGTTGGGAAAACATTCTGCTGTGAAGGAAGAAACTCTATCCGCCAAGCCCCTGAAAGGCCTGCGGGAGACATGATGAGAACGTCCTGCGGGATGCGGGGAAGGAAGCTCACAAGCTCCCCGGCAGCCTGTGATCGTTTTCCCAAGCAATGTCTCCTTCAGCCTACAGGTCAGAACTCTCTTCCTGGGGAAGCTAAGCTCTTCAGATGGGGGAAGGACACACAGTCTTTTATGGCTCTTCTTTTTCTGTGCATTTTAACAACACAATCTACACCTTCCCCAGCCTTATTCCCAAACAGATGGTCGGCCAGAGGGGAAGAAAAGAAAGTAGAGGTCAGGACATAAATAAAGAAGACAAATCCAGAGTAAACCATCTTTTGGTGTAAGGTCTTCCACCATTGTTCTAGTTTCCACGTCGTTCTCACTGTTAGGCAAATGAGCTGCGGAAGCGAGAGGTTCCCATTTCTCTTCGAGGTGCTGAGCTATTGCTATTGCTGGTGGTGGTGGTAGTGTGGTTGTGGTGGTAGTGTGGTTGTGGTGGTAGTGTGGTTGTGGTGGTAGTGTGGTTGTGGTGGTAGTGTGGTTGTGGTGGTAGTGTGGTTGTGGTGGTAGTGTTAGGTGCCGTCGAGTTGGGTCAGACTCATAGCGACCCTCACAGGGTTTTCAGTGGCTGATTCCTTCGGGCTTGGACTGCCACGTCCTCCTCCCATTTTTGCAGTGCTGGGGATCGAAGAAGAGTGAGGCTAGAACTGCAGAAATGTGAGCAGGACCTGGCAGGGACCAGCCCAAGCGGCACCGCCAGCTGTCCCTCCTCAAGCCCAACTACAGCTCCAGAATGCAGGACCCCTTAAAAATAACAAAGGAAAGAGCTCAGCTGCTCCATCTTAACTCAGGCAAAAAAGAAAGAGGGGGGAATTGTTTCCATATTCCACATAAACAAGGATCTTACTGCCCCAGTTAGGAATGCATGAGTCAACCGAGGGCTGACAATGATTACCGCACGAATGGAGGCCCCCTGCGAAAATTCATGGTGAGGATGTGCGGCACAGAACTCAACGACGGGTGGCCCAGCCTGTTTCCAAGGGGCTTTTTAAAAAACAGAATGTCCTTTTACTTGGAACTTTAATTTTTTGGTTGTTGTTCAAGAGGAGGCACCTGGAAAAGCCTTTAAAATTCAACACTTGGCCCAAAGTAATTTGAGATTCCATACTTGCAACTTACTGTAACTGTGTATCGTTGGTTTCCCCACCCCAGCCTCTTTCCCACTGCGGTGGAGATTAATTCTGCCCTTGACCAGATCCTGGGTTACTGTTCTGCTGTGGTGGTGGCTGGGGAGGGAAAAAGGCAAATAAATCACAGAACGACCACAATTCCAGAAGGGTAACATGAGGGGAAGTAGACTTTCTCTCTGTTGGCTGTCAGTAACAGAAAGTTATCTGTGGAGAACGGTGTCAAAAACCAAGCACCGGATGTCTGGTGCTGGGCCGTCCCATGGCATGACAAAGGACTACAAAAGAAAAATTTCAAAATAACAAGTCCGAGGTACACTGAGCCTCTCTGAATGCAGAAACATGCCCCCTGGTGACTCGTTCATACTCCTAACAGCCACGTGACTAGTGCTATCCCCACCCTTCTCCCATTTTTGCAATGCTGGGAATTGAACTCGGGACCTCAGAAACTGAAACGCAGCGCTCTACCAACTGAGCTAAATCCCAACCCTGGATGACATTACTGAACTGTAAATAGTAATTTCACATGCAAAAGAAGATATACCACATTCTTAGCTTCCTTCTACCTCACAAACCCCAGTTTCCTTGAAAGCCAGATAGAAATAGTTAACTGTGTATGTGCCACCATATCTAATGAACAGGTACTTTCTTATAAAGTCACAATATGGTCCCCCATCTTCAAGAACTTTGAAGCTCCCTCTGACACGTGATAGCAGTTGTTGTAATAAGTAACTAATCACAAAAGTCTATCTCTCTTCAACAATTTCCCACTTTATGGTTTTTCTTTCTGTTTTTTTGTTAGGTGCCGTTGTATCGGGTCCAACTCATAGTGACCTTATGTATAAAGGAATGAAACACTCCCTGACACTGTGCCATGCCTGGCACTATGTCAGCGCGTCTCTGCTCTTCATAGGATTTTCAATGGCTGATTGTTTGGGGAGTGGGCTGCCAGGTCCTTCTCCATTTTTGCCGTGCTGGGGATCTAGCCCAGGGCTTCAGAGCATGCAGAGCAGCATTCTACCAACTGAGCTAAACCCCAATCCCTCTTTTAACAGTAGCAACTGGCAATGTGAAATATAAGAGACTTATACCTTTAAGAGGAGAGAAGATTAGGAAATTAGGCACATGCTGCCATGTCTCCTTTGTCATTACATCATTCTTTTACATTGCATAACTTGATGCATGTCTGTGTTTTCTTATTTCAAAAGGAGATCTGACCACCAGGTTCTGGTCATTTTCAGAGCATGAGAGAAAAAGAATGACAGCAAGTGACCTGCAAACAGACCGAGAAGGCGTCTTCTCTCTTTGTCTAAACACGCACTAAGGTCATAATGACAGCATTCCAGCAGCAATTGCTGTTGCTGGGACAATTGCTGCTGCTCTTCAGGGAGCAGCCAAAAATGTCAAGTCCAGGTCTGTTGGGCTTGGCAAGCTCAAATGTACAAGACAATTTTAGCAATTTGTCATCAAATGCTTCCCACGATATGCACAGCCCATGATTGTAATGAAACAATAAGCCGTTCAGCTTCCCCTTTCAAAGAGTCTTCCTAATCCATTTTGGGTCTTCCTTCTCAGCGCTAAAATGCAAAGAAGACACCATGCCCGTTGGGTCAGAACTTGAACAAACTCTCTTAAGTAGGCTCTGCAAAATTAAGAAACAAACCTTAGAGAAAGATACAAGCACCAGATTCTTTTTCTGTCCTCCCAGAGATCTCAAAGATTGAATATCAGGCCACTTCTTACTTAATGATGATCTTGGCATAAAAAATGACTAAGCATTTGTTTTAAGCCAAACTGGTGCCGCAGTAATAAACTCTCAAAGCAGATCAGTTCTCCCTTGTCAGGCTGACCCAAGAGATTTTGCCAAGTGCCAGCCCGCCTGCCACAAAACATCTTGAATCCATTGTCTAGTCCCATGTGGGTGGGCCATGATAGTCATCGACTCCTAAGAGGCACACGGATTTTCACACAGCCATTCCGAAATTGTGGATGAAGTTAATTAAGTTTAATGACATAAAAGTTACTTCTAAAAAGTTTCAGACGCCAGGCAGGGTGGTACACACCTGGAATCCCAGGATTTGGGAGGCTGGGGCAGGAGGATAAAGGGTTTGAGGCCAGCCTGGGCTACATAGTGAGACCCTGTCTCAAATAAACCAACCAAAACGTCTTAGGTTAATCTACATAGAGTAATTTGAAAAGACCTTTAAAATAAAAGAAACCACACATCAGATTCAAACTATGTGTGAATGAATTTATGTAAAATTATGTATAGCCGGGTGCGGTGGCACATGCCTGTAATCCCAGCGGCTTGGGAGGTGGAGGCAGGAGGATCATAAATTTGAGACCAGTGGCAGTCTGCTTAATTTAATGAGACCCTGCCTCAAAAAGTAAAAAAAAAAAAATGGGCTAGGGGTACAGCTCAGTGGTCCAGCACTTCCAAAGCATGCAAGCGCGAGGCCTTGGGTTCAACCCCAATTACTGCAAAAAAATAAATAAACAAATTTTGAAAAATAATAATAATTATGTATGAATAAGTATAAACATGTACACGAATGTTTAGGAAGGGTTCTGGAAAGTGCTGACGCCCTACTGTGAGAAAGGAGAAGGGTTAGCAGGGAGGGAAATGGGAGTAACTTTTCCAATGTCTCCGGAGTCCTGTTTAAATTTTTTGTAAGAAAGTACTTCTGCATTATTGGCCTAGTAAAAATGAAATCCGCAGGCAGCAGAGAGGCAACGGGGGTGGGGGTAAATGTATAAAAACAAATCACATTCTGTAGTTCCCAAATGTTTCATCAGAAAGGATTTTCCACTAATATTCTTGTGATTACTAAAAGGCTCTGTGAGGCCGCGCTTCTGCCTGCCACGCTCACGGCAGCTGTTTCCTATCATTCATTCCTTACTTCCTCCCAGGCCATGGAAACGGTGGGGCAACTCTGTCTGGTTCCAGGAGCTGAACATGCGAGGCGGCATCCACGTCTCTCCCCCAAAGGCAACTTGGAGGAAGGACGGGAAGGCTCTGGACAGAGGCTCCGGTCTGCCTCTGTGCCTAAGGCAAAGCCTCGTTCCTGAACTCTGCTCCCTGATCGCACCGACACAGCTGAACCTCCACATACCTGACCGTGAAGACAGGGTGACCTCTGCGCAGTCACACTGGTCACCACATCCACAGGCACTTAACGTTCTTCGTGAACGTCCAGCCACCTCCTTCCACACTGGAACGCGCTGGAGAAGGCGAGCAGGACCACGACCTGTTGATCTCTGCTCCCTGCCATGGTGGAGCACCCGCGTCCCCCTGCAGCACGCCAGCAAGCTCTGCTGCGTAGAGTTCTAGGTCTCTATGCCCAGGAGGCCCTAAGCCCCACCTGCTGTCTGGTGGGGAAACTCCCGTGCATCCTTTAAAACCATCCTGAAGCAACTGCCTCCTAAACCATACACAGGCGGGATTTAGCTCAGTTGGTAGAGCGCTGCTCTGCAGTCTCTGAGGTCCCAAGTTCGATTCCCAGCACCGCAAAATGGGAGAAGGATGTGACAACCCCATTCCCAAGGCAATCCTGAAACAGGCAGTCATTGAAAACCCTATGAGGGTCGCTATGAGTTGGACAGAACTCGATTGCACCTAACAACAACAAATCATACACACATACAAAACTTCATTTTGTGCCCTGTCAACAGGCCACTGTGTAGTAGCTAGGGACAGCATCTCTCTTCTCTGCTGGACTGTTATTAAAGCACCTCAGCACAGGGTCCCCAAGCCCAACAATGACCCTGGTATATCACAGACAGTTACTGATCAGAACTGCATCACAGAATGGGGAAATAAAGCTGTGATGTGCAACTCATACGCTGGTGGGGAGGATCTTCAAAGCCATACATTTTATGGAACTTGGAGGAGGGGGGCAATTAGGGAAAGGCTAGGGAAATTATACAATCGGAAATATCCTGAACAGGGAGTCTGGAGAATTTGGTTCTAATCTAGGTTTTGCCACTACGTCTTAGCCACATACACATAGCTCTCTCATCCAACTCACAGTTCCTTAACTACAAAGCCTAAGAATGTATTCACTGGAAACAGCACGCATTTTGGACCGGAGGATCTAAATTCATCATTATCCTTCAAAATGATAGTCACTGGAGGGGAGAAAAACATGAAAACCATAGTGTTGGAATCACAGTCCCCCCCCCAAAAAAAGTCCTATCTTACACTCCCAGGAGAGTCGAAAAATATCCCAATTTACCTAATATGCAGGTTATCTTCCAACTCATAACGCTATAACAAGATGAGTGTCCTAGCTCTGCCTAACACCGAAAGTGTCTTCACCATAAAGATCTCGTCTCTCATCTCAAACCTAAATACCATTTTCTCCCACATAAAGCAGGTAAGTCTCTGAAAATAAATATGAATTGCTATCATCTTAACTGAGGCAAGGCCCCTTTGCAAGTTTAACCCGGACAGGAACACTGACAGCCAAGCCGATCTAAATGCTGAGAAGAGCACTTTAGTCCCACAGGCTGGTGGCTTCTCCAGCCTGTCTCAGGCCTGGGGAAGACGCTTTAGCTTGACTCATCACCCCTGGTTTCTCAGAGAGCAAGATGGCCAATCCCACTGAAGACAGGCTATCAATTAGCTCAGATCTTAACTCTCTATGGGATGATGTTGTTGTTGTTAGGTGCCGTCGAGTTGGAATCTGACTCATAGCGACTCTCTGTACAACAGGGGAAACACTACTGTCAGTGCTTCTCTGCTGTTCATAGGGTTTTCCATGGCAGATTGATTTTTTGGGGGGAGGGGGTTGCCAGGTCCTTCTCCCAAGCCTACAGCTTCTGGTGTTCCCAGGCGGTCTCCCAGCCAGGTACTAACCAGGCCCGACCCTGGTTAGCTTCCGAGATCTGATGGGATCGGATGCCACAGGGCTACAGCTGCAGGCCCTTCTCTATGGGATATTGTGTGTGAATTATTTTTAACTTTTAAATTAAATGGACAAGTCTGAAAACTGAGAGCATCTAAAATGAACCGTCTACGAATCTATTCATTCGGACTCACATCTCTAAATCTTACTTAATGTTGAGGGAGGAGAGGTTGGTACACGTTCTCTTACAAATACACTTTTAAAAGTACTATGTAACGCAAAATACGACACAAAGACATTCGGCTGGCAACCGACCCAGAAGAGATCATTTGCCAACTTTCTCAAAGGCTGGAAAGGACCTTCTTTGGCTCATGTAACTTTTTCCAGTTTTAAGACAACTTTTCTACATTAATCACTGCTAAAGTCCTGTTCTGGAAGCAGCTGCCTCACCAAAATATAAGAACAGTTTTTTCCCTTGGCTCAAACATGGCTTACACAAAGGCTACTTCACCTAGAGATAGGCAACTGGGGTCCTCTGGAGCTTTTTGACTTAACCACCTCTTGCCTCCCAAAACATCAGGCCTGAGTCTTGCCCATCCTAAGCCTAGATCGCACTCTTAACACTAACCCAGAAAGGTCCACTGCAGCCAGGGTTCCTACCAGCAAAGGTGCCCCTCTGCCCCTGTGGAGTGACCTGCTTCCCCTTCGCACACGCAGCCTAAGAGTCCTCTGAGAAGCTGGCACTTCTGTGTGACTTGCCAATGGAGGGAATCGACTGTGGTGACTCAGGGGCAGAGGTGACCGCCATCCTGACGGCTACTCCCACAGAGCTTCGGGGAGCAGCTCTTTCAACATAAGTTCTTGGCTCCTGGGAGGAAGCCCGGCTGGTTTCCCTCATTGTGCTTGGCAAGACACACACCTTCCATGTGGGGCTGTTCAGCCAGGGCAATTACTCAGTGGTGTGTGCTACACCGGGACACACCCAGCTGTCACCACCACACCTGCCAGTTATCAAGACTAGGAAGTCTTTAGGATTAGCTCTGATGAAACTGGGAGAAAGGCAGCCTTGAAGAGCTGCCTCCCGTGGCCACCTCCCTCTGCCCCTAAGGACTGCACCTACATGTCAGCAGCGGCAGCTGGCAAGCCTTGGAACGCAACGCTAGTGGCATAACCAAGGGAGAAATTCAAGAAATCATTTACCATATCATGAAGGTCAGGAAGTGGAATGGGCTCTTTTCAGAGTCATTTTATGTCTACACACTCCACAAAGGATATCCGATCCAATTTCCTCTCTACCATTCTCCTCTATGGCCTATAATTTGCTCTTTGTAAGAGACAGAGTATGGTTGTTTAATGTGAAGTTGAAGCTTTCCTGTTGGAGAGGTGGATTTTTTGCCAGGATAAACCTGTAGTCCATGCAACAAAAAAACTGCAACTTGCGTTAAACAATGGCAACGTGGCAGACAAAGTGGGAAAGGCTCACTTAACTCTCAGCACAAGCCATGGAAGTTTAGCAACAGCACGATCTCAGATTTAAAGATAAGCTAGTTGACTAAGTGTTGGGATTCTCAGGGGTACAGAGAGTACCCCAAACATGGGCAGTTCCAGGAGCTCATCTAGCCCACCTGGAATCCTTTGCAGCAAGATAGCAAGGGGTCACCTTTGCTATATATCCGGGTATCTCACTCTTCCCCCCTCCCATCGAGTAGGCCAAGATGGCACCCAAGGTATGGTAGCATCTAAAGCCCCCGTGGTGCCCGATTGGCCACTTTTGATCCAACCCTGTTCCCTTGATTGGCTGGCTATCAGGCCATATATACTACAGAGTTCAGAGTTTAGCAGCCATTCTGAACACCATCCAAGAGAAGCTCACCGGGTCCTTGCAGTTCCTTAAGGGCCCAAGGTAAGGAACCAAGGCCATTTACTTGTCTGCCCAGCCTAGCCTTCAGCCTTCCTCCAACCTGCCTTCATCATACTTCAACCTGCCTGCCACCTCCATCCGACCCCAACCTCTACAACGCCGGATATCCTACACAGACCCACAGCTTCTCGAGGCAAGACTCCAGGAGTCAAGCTCAGGGCCTCGGAGTAGCAGAAGTTGCGAGCTGGAAGAGCAATGACCCCCAGGCGCCTCTGCCCCAGCAGCAGAGACAGCAGCTGAGCGCTTCCCTTCTCCAACTCCCCTTTCCCCTCTCCCTCATCCTCCATTCCTTTCCCTTCCTTTGAATAAACCCATCCTCTCCTGTGCATGATGCTCCATTCTCTGGCCACAGGCTCACCACCAGGTACAGCCTCAGGGCACCCACCTCTTGCTTCCACCCACAATGCAGAGAGAGAGAGAAACCCCAGGAAGAACTGACAACTAAGCAATGCATATGACCTGCCCAGCATTACATATCCAGTTGGTGACAATAACGGATCCAAACTTCAGCCGTCACCCCACAGCCCTGGCTCATCACCACGGCCAATACTACAGCAGCCACAGATGTTTTAGAATGAGGAGCGGCCCGCAAGCAAACACACAGACTGGTACAGCCCCATGACACAGAGGGAGAAGGAGCAAGAGAGGTAGAGATAAAGACAGAGACAGGACCATGAATGAATGCAGGACACATTTTCCCTCCAGGCAAAATCCTTAAGAGTCACACAATTATTCCTGTTTTGCAGGCAGTTAGCCGCAGGCATGTGCTCTACCTTCACCCCAGACAGACACATTCCTGTAAGAGCCACGGTTTCTAAAAGTTGATTCCAATTGTCAGAGAGACTTTTAGGGTTGACCTTCCTCCCAACCACGTGTTGACCAGAGACCTTCACTGCCAGGCCCTGAATTGAGATCAACAGAAACCATCCGTGACCATCTCCAGAACAAATGGCAATACGATCTCACGCTTAGACACGCTTAGACGTGAGATGAAAATGACCGGTGTTCAAAGAGAAAAAAGAACTTTAACCACATGTGACCAGAAAGAAACCAAACAACTCTCTCCGTGATACATCACTGCAATGTGTCCCTTTCACTGTACCTTTGCATCTGTAGAAAGCAAATAAAATCAACAAGATCTATACATGCAACACATTTTTAAAAGACAAACAAGATAGTCTTACCATGTCTTTAAAACATTGCAGTTACATAGTTTACCGCCGAGGATGATAATTACCTACCCGAACCACAAAAAAGTTTTGCGATCTTTTGATGACAATAAAGTCATTATGAAAGACTGATCCCACTTCATTTATATTCCTCAGGAAGTCTACCAACAGCGCATAAGGCAGACTTCCTGGAAATTTCTCCCTGAATTCCTAAGGTTGTCTACAGGCACTTAGAAAGTCTTCCTTTTCTCCTTGACTCATCAGAGCATAATTTTAGGAGATAGAATTCCTATAGCAGAGCAGGAACATTACATATTATCTCAAGTGAAGGTTAATTTTCAAGTTGGTAAATATGAAAAAGGCACCAATCTGCATGCTACTAGTGTGTGTGTGTGTGTGTGTGTGTGTGTGTGTGTGTGTGTGTGTGTTATTGGGAATTGAGCCCAGGACTTGCGCATGCTACTTAATTAAAAAATTTCTGCAATATTCATTCTAGGAAATTTTTTTTCAGTACTAGGGGTTGAACCCAGGGCTTTGCACGTGCTCAGCAAGTGTTCTACCACAGGGCCACACCCTCAGCCCCTTTCTGATTTTTATATTGAGATAAGCTAAATTGTACAGGCTGCCTCTCGCCCGGAACTCATGATTCTCCTGCCTCAGCCTCTCAAATCATTGGAATTGCAGATGTGTACCACAGTGCCCAACCTCTAAGGCTTTTTTTTTTTTTTGGTGGTACTGAGGCTTGAGCCCAGGACCTCGTGCATGCATGCTTTGCAAGTTCTGGACCACTAAGCTGCACCCTTAGCCCATTTTTTTTACTTTTTTGAGACAGGGTCTCCCTAAGTCACACAGACTGCCTCTGGTCTCGAACTTGGGATCCTCCTGCCTCCACCTCCTGAGCCACTGGAATCATGGACATGTACACCATGCCCGGCTAGGAATTCTTTTTTTATATATATACATGGAAAAGAAACCAAAACTCCCTCAGGATATAAAAATAGGCCCAATGATGCAAACAAAACTTAAAAAACAGAATTTCAAATTGCTAAAATATACAGATAAATGTTAAATTGAAAGTTAAAATAACAGCTATATACAACCTCCAAGAGAAAATATACTTTAAAATCATGTGGTTGGGGAGAATAGGAACAGAAAACTTGGAGCTGTTTTGTATTGTTCTTTTTTATTTTTTTAACACAGTAACTATTAAAAAACTAAAAATTTACTTTTTAAAATTATTTTAAAACCACATTCCACCGAATTATAACTTTGGACTGTTGAGAATGGAAGCTTTCCCAGAACTGAGCATATGTTTAACTCTGGGAAAGAAGTGACAATGTCATCTACCAGAACAAATCTGGAAAACAATGCAAAAGGAAGATTGAGGGCGGCCACACCCTTCAGAGGTGGTTCTTACTGTGTTTTCTTTTCATGATGCTGTAATCAAGTCCCACTAGTTTTAAGTATAAGCTGTGTTCTTACAGAGTTCAGGAAGTCTGGAATTCATACCCACGTGGCCGCTTCTGGATCTGTATAGCAAGTGTGTGATTCATCAGAGCCTGGGTCTGAAATGTTCACAGGAGCTATTTTCAGGATTTAGGTATACTGTACACAGGTACGTGAGTATGCAGATAGGTATGAAGTGCAGAGGTGGAGGTGAGGGGGATGGGGGAGAGGGAGGGCGTGGTTGGAAATACTGCATAACTGTGCGTATCCTACATGCCTGAATACTCTTCTCTTGGGAGTGGAGGTAAGGGTCCTTTCTAACCCCTGGATATTTCTGACCACTTCTTCAGAGTTTATTCCTGCAAGTGCTATCCTTCAGGTGACCCCCCTAGAGTGAAGTCTCTGAACATACTAAGATTACATTACACCCTGAGCTAGAAACCGTTGTTCTTGTTGTTGTTAGGTGCCATCAAGTCAGTATCCGACTCCCTGCGTACAATAGGCGAAACACTGTTGTCAGTGCTTCTCTGCTGTTCACAGGGTTTTCAATGGTGGATTGATTTTTGGGAGTGGGTTGCCAGGTCCTTCTCCCTAGAAACCAATATTAATCATTAATTGGTAACTGGCTCAAAGTGTTACCTCCAGGGCACATGCTTGGCTTCCCATTTCTCTCTCATTCCCTATCAGCCCCAACTCCTATCTCTTTTAATAGTTCAAGTCAATGTTTAGTAGATCCTTCTTTTTTTTTTTTAACAAAGACTTTTTGTTTCCTAACACTTAAAAACAGATTCACTTTACATTTTACAGATTAAAGGAAATAAATATCCACTAATTCAAGTACCTTTTTCACAGAGCCCTTAAAGTGATATTTCCCTAGTCCAGCAAAGTGCTGTATGATCCATAAGCAACAAGCCAAGGGCTTGCCTGATAGGATTTTAAGTCAAATAAGAACATATAGGAGCTTTCAAATAAATAAAGACATGTTGTTGTTAGGTGCCACCAAATCAGGTCTGACTGATAGTAACCCTACGTACAACAGAACAAAACACTCCTTGACACTGTGTCATGCCCAGCACTATGTCAGCACTTCTCTGATATTCATGGAGTTTTTGATGGCTAGTTGTTTCGGGAGTGGGCTACCAAGTCCTTCTCCCATTTTCTGCAGTGCTGGGGATTGAACCCAGGGACTCAGAGAGCACAGAGCAGCACTCTACCAACTGAGGTAAAACCTGGCCCCAGATATACAAATATGTATTGTTGTTGTTGTTGTTGTTGTTGTTGTTGTTAGGAACCCTAGAGTAGGTATCCAACTTATAGCGACCCTACATACAACCGGCAAAACACTATTGTCAGTGCTTCTCTGCTGTTCATAGGGTTTTCAGTGGTGGACTGATTTTGGGGAGTGGGTTGCCGGGTCTGTCTCCTGAGCCTACAGTATCTGGTGTTGCCAAGCAGTCTCCCATCCAAGTACTAACCAGGCCCGACCCTGCTTAGCTTCGGAGATCTGAGGGGATCAGACGCCACAGGGCTATGGCTGCAGGCATGTATATTTATACGTAGGTATGTATATGAACATAGAACCAATATATGTGCATTTTGTATGTATTACATACACGCACACTTAAAACACATTTCTTCCACAAAGGAAGACTACTGGAAGGTATAAAGTCCTTCACTGGTTTCCAGTTACTCGGAGGCCCAGAAAGGCCCTGGTGACCTAGCCAGCACCTTCCTCCCCACCTCTCCAGCCTCCCCTCCTTCTACTCTCCACTTCTCCCCACACCTAGCACAAGTGAGTTCCTTCAGTTGCAAGCAACTGTCATGCTGTCTCTTGCCTCCTAGCCTTCTGCCAAGAACATCCCTTCTCCTCCTTGAGGCCTGGCCACCTCTTACTCATCGGGAGGTCTCAATCTGGATGTCGGTTCCTCCACAATTCTCCCCTTGTAGCCCCCATTCAAATCTGAGTTAGACACCCCTGCTGTATGTTCTAGGATGCCTTATGGCTTAAGCGCCAGTCTACTTATCTACACGAAACACCACTTGGTCAAAGGTATCGAGGAAACACGAAGCCTGTCTTGTCCACTGCACCTAGAAGAGAGCATTATCCACGACGGTGCTCGATAAATATTTGATGAATTACATTCAGTTCATCAATTTTGATCAGTTTTCACTAGCTGCACAAATTTTCCTGCTAATGAATGCCTTCCAAGCATGGGCTATAACACATACTATTTATACATAATTTCATAGCATTCTGGATGTCAGATAAATCTTATGGGACCTGAAGGTAAATTATCGGCAACAAGGAATTCTTCCAATGTTTTGGATCTGTCCATAACAAATCTTACCTACCTAACCAGGTAAGTTATGGAAAAACAAGAACCCATGTATAGAACCATTTCATCTTGGATCCAAATTTTCATTTCTGAAACAATGCAAAAATAATGGAGAGAGCATTTCTGCTGAGGAACCCTTCTTTAGAAGCCACGGGCACACAGTCACTCAACAAATGAATGGCACTGGTAAAGACTGCGTCGTCATCCACGGTGTATTCTTATCCAACCGGGGAGGGCAGACAGGTCCCAATTTATCAAATATCTCCTTACCAAACAGTTATCTACTATAAATGTAGATTACAGTTTATAAAGGAACTAAAATAAAATGTGTTTAGTGCTCTAAGCCTGAGACTCCAACAGAGCTGTTCCATTCCACGGGCTGATTTTCAACTAGGCGGTTCCTCAGAGAGCAATCCCTCTCCTCCCATTTGTCTATATTTAATCAGATATGTGCTCTCACACACCGAAACTACACTGTCAAGTTTACTGATGGCCTCCTCATTGTCAAACATGGCAGCCAATTCTTGGTCCTCTTCTCATCAACCTGACAGCAGTATTTGCTCAGTTGCCTACACCCTCCTTCCGGACCCCCTTCTTCACTTGCCTTCAGGACACCCCGGGCTCCTGGTTTTCCTACTCCTACTGGTGGCAAGTCCTAAAAGAAGTCTGGAGCGCCCCAGATCGCATCTCACCTCTTTTCTCCTGTCTCCCTAGACTCACTCACTCGGTGACAGCACCCAGCCTCAGGCACCATCTGTCTGTCAATGGCCACCAACTTTCTATCTCTAGGATACACATCTTGCATCCTGCCTTAATCCAGACACGTGTATGGAAGGCATAAAGTCACGCCTAAGATTCAAGTATTCAGATCTGGACTTGGTGGCCTCCATATGAGAATCATGTATTCAAAACCACTGGCTTCTGTAAAATCTGATCGTCAAAAACCTTGACACTCTACTTGTTCATGTTCTCAAAATTAGGAGACCCAATGTCCTGAGTTGCCCAGACTGGCTAGTCCAAGTTCATATCCGTTCTTCCAGTGTCATGAACAAGAAAAGCCTCCTATATTCTCAAAACCTTCTCAGTCAAGATAAAAATATACAGTCATGCTATTCAGAGACAGCGAATACAGGAGTGACCGAGCTTCTCCCCGGTGAGGCTCACAGGATGATTAGTAGAGTTTCAGAGGAAAAGGACTCAAGGAAAAACAACCGCCAGCAATTTTATGCCAATACCATTTACTGAACCAACCGCCTGCTTCAACGGGCAGGTTAAAAGGCACTGTAACTTAGGATACAGAGTCTCCCTTCACCTGCTTCTCCCACTTTCTTCCCCATCTCAATAGATGGCAACTCTGTCCCTCTAATTTGTCGAATGGAACATTTTCGGGGCATCTTCTCACACCCAAACCCTTCCGCAAACGCTAGTGGCCCTACCGAACACGCAGGGCATGAGCACCTCTCACGGTGGCCACAGCTACCACCCAGTCCAAGTACCATCTTTCATGCGATTACTGCCATAGTTTCTGAACTGGTTCCCTGATCGCACCTTTGCACGGCCACCATTATAATTGTAAAATGTCAAACTGACATCACTCCTTGGCTCAAAACCCTGCCATGACTCCCCAAAACCCTGAATTAAAGCCGAAGTGTTTATCATGATCTCTGAGGCTCCACATCACCTGGTCTCCCCTCTGCTCTTCCATCTCGGCTCCTGCTGTCTTCCCCTGGCTCCTGCCTTGTCAATATGTCGGGCATCCCACGTCTCAGGGCATTTGCACGTACCATTCCCTCTGCCAAGAACATTCTTTTTCTCCTCTTGGCCACATGGCTTGCTGAACTCTCCCTGATGACCCTGTTTAAAACTGCATTCCCATCCCCTTCCCACAGCCTGGATCACATCCGTGTCTATGAATTTTACCGATGGTCTAGCTCCAGGAAGAGACAAACTACTGTCTATTTTGCTCACTACTGTATTCTCAGCTCTTAGGACAGCAGCTGGCACACATTAAGCACAGGATAAATTTGCATAAGGAATTAACAACCGTCACCAGACTTGGTGGACGTGCCAGTTAACAGGTGCTCTCGCTAGCAGAACATGGGTGACACTCAAGAGTTATGTGGCTCCTAATGTGCTGCAGTGACAAAGGACTCTGAGGAAGGCTTTATTTTAAAGCAAATGTGGTTAGTTTTAACTTAAAAAAATTAGAGATCAGAAATTAGCAACTTTTTATAGAAATATCAAACTGGACAGAGTATGTTGTTGTTGTTGTTGTTGTTGTTGTTGTTGTTATTGTGTGCCCTTGAGTTGGGTCTGACTCATAGCAACCCTATGTACAACAGAATGAAACACTACCCAACACCAACCCATGCACATGGCTTTTCTTATGTTTGAGACCACTGTTGCAGCCACTGTTTCTTCTCATTTTGAGGTGTGCCACATCAGCAAATGGAGGTCCCAGGGCCTTTACTCCATTCCTATCATTAAGGTCCACTCTACTTTGATGAGGCAACTCTTCCCAAGTCATTTCTTGAATGCCTTCCAGTCTGGGGAGCTCATTTTCCAGCACTACATTTGACAGTGCTTCTCTGCTGCTCACAGGGTTTTCAATGGCTAATTGTTTCAGAAGTGGGCTGCCAGATCCTTCTCCCTAGTCTGTCTTAGTCTGGAAGCTCAGTTGAAACCTGTCTACCATGGGTGGCCCTGCTGGTATCTGAAATACTGGTGGCATAACTTTCGGCATCACAGCAACACGCAAGCCCCCACAGCATGACCAGATGACAGACAGAGACACATGGGGGAGACAGAGCATACAAGACAAATAACCGATCATTTTGTAGCCGATCTTATTAACTAAGTGCCTGCAGCTGTAGCCCTGTGGCATCCGATCCCGTCAGATCTCGGAAGCTAAGCAGGGTCGGGCAGGGTTAGTACCTGGATGGGAGACCACCTGGGAACACCAGATGCTGTAGGCTTGGGAGAAGGACCTGGCAACCCCCTCCCAAAAATCAATCTGCCATGGAAAACCCTATGAACAGCAGAGAAGCACTGACAATAGTGTTTCCCCTGTTGTACAGAGGGTCACTATGAGTCAGATACCGATTCGACAGCACCTAACAACAACAACAACAACAACTTATTAACTAAAGGATTTGTTAACTGGACCTGAGAGAATCCATAGAAGAAGTCATGCCTGCTTCTGAGAGAAGGCTGGGCCAATGATGAATAAGAAAATGGAGGCTTGTCATGCCTATGAAGAAAGGACCTCCCACCCGCTTCCTTTCACACAGGCCCTGCGGAGGCCTCACCCTGGCTTCTCCTCCCGCCAGTCTGCTACTTACTACTTGCTTTGGCAACCCTAAGCAGGCAGTCATCTCAGGCCTGGCTCAGCCACCCACACAGCCGCTGCGGCCAGCTGTGTTAGCCAGCTCGCTTATCTCACTAAGCACCGGACAAGACTCCCGGGATTACTCCAAGGCGCACGGGGCAGCGCGCGGATCAGCGCTGCTCTTCCACCTTCATTTAGATGCCGGCTCCCTTCTGTGGTCTGTGACTTAGAGTGTGCTGTACAGAAATAATTCAAGGTGTCACATTCGTGTATATTGCATCACTTCACACCCAAGTCTGAGGACCTGAATTTCAACTAACACGCCTGTATTTTGGCACATTTCATGTGCCAAGTTGCACGATATTTTCACCTCGTTAAAACATGAGATAATTAGAGCTCTGCAGGGAGAGGACACTTTGTTTTCATAAAGGTTGGAAGGAAGGAAGATGGTGGCGTAAATGCAAAATACATCACCTACACACCAGCAGGGCGGGGGTTTAGCTCAGTTGGGAAAGAACCGCTCTGAGTTCTCTGAGGCTCTGGGTTCCATCCCCAGCACCGCAAAAATGGGAGAAGGACATGAGAGCCCACTCCAGAAACAATCCCAGAACAATCAGCCATTGAAAACTCTATCAGGGTCACTATGAGTCGGACACAACAGCACCCAACAACAATGAAACAAATGACTCCACTCATAAAGCAATCTCCAGAACAATCAGCCATTGAAAACCCTATGAATAGCAGAAAAGCACTGCCATAGTGCTGGGCACAGCACAGTGTCAGGGAGTGTTTCATTCTGTTGTACACAAGGTCTCTATGAGTTGGATCCAACTCAATGGCACCTAACAACAACAACACACTCCAGAACTGCTTTTGAGGTTGGTATCCACACGTGCCTATTCTTAAACACACAAAGCAACTCCTACTCAGAATCGAACACATTTTTAATGGTATGACCATGTTGTTGTTGTTGTTAAGTGCCGTGGAGTCAGTATCCGACTCATAGCAACCCTATGTACAACAGGTGAAACACTATTTTAAGTGTTTCTCTGCTGTTCATAGGGCTTTCAATGACAGATTGTTTTTTGAGAGTGGGTTGCTGGGTCCTTCTCCCAAGCCTACAGCACCTGGTGTTCCCAGGCGGTCTCCCATCCAAGGACTAACCAGGCCTGACCCTGCTTAGCTTCTGAGATCTGACAGGATTGGATGCCACAGAGCTATGGCTATAGGCTGGTATGACCATGCTAAGTCACAAAACCAGGACTTCAAAGTCCCCACCACATGCAGATCTTGCAGAGGCTTATGGAGTGCTCCTGGGTGGCGCCTCTCTCGGTATCTGTCCCTACCTTTCGGGGACAGGGGCAGAGAAGCCTCTGCAGGAGCTCAGACCTTCTCAGCTCTCAGAAGCGACTGCCAGCCGCTTCCCCTGCGGGTCTCTCTCGGCCTCTAGACAGGCCTCCCCTCAAAGTCCTGCTCACCGCCTACAGTTCTGTCCCCAGCGCCCCTCATTTCAAACCTCTGCGTCATTCCCCATTATCCAGGGACCTAAGAGCAAGTCAGCAAGTCACAAACCACCTAAAAGCCCTCACCTGGCCACCTGTGAAATGTGCAGCCCCTGGGCCTACACCAGATAATTCAGGAAAAGCCTTAGCAAGGGCCTGGCACTCGAGAGAGAAGCTCAACAAATGGTGCCTCCCTGCAAAACAGCAAGGTTCCCAGAGGCAGGCTTCAATTAAATCTAATTCACCTTTCTGTTCCCAGCATGCAGCAGGGTAATTGGTACTGAAAAGGACATCTATGCATTTTTTTCAAAAGCCTTTAAAAAGGAATTAACAGTTAAAATAAAAATCTAATGGTTTCATAAGATATATTATGAATGCTCATACATGTGTCTATAGATACATGTGTGTATACTGCACACATCCATATACATAACACAAAGATATATACATATTCTGTAGACTTACAGAGCAAACTGAAAAGTTAAAATAACCCATCATTTTGGGTGAGAGACTCTGTAAATTACACTTTGGGGTAAGGACTACTACAGTTTAGGTAACAAGACCCCAAAGACTAGCACCAAAATTTGGACACATACTGTAATTTAAATTTCACATGAATCTGAGTGGACAACAGAAACAGCTCCTGTCAGGGGCCAAGATGACAAAGCCAACACTATGTAGGTCAACTCGCCCAAGGGGCTGGAGTTTAGCTCAGTTGGTAGAGTGCTACTCTGAGCTCCCTGAGGCCCTGAGTTCCGTTTCCAGCACCGTAAAAATGGAAGAAGGACCTGGCAACCCACTCCTGAAACAATCAGCCATTGAAAACCTGATGAGGGTCACCATGGGTGGGACCCAACTCAATGACACCTAACAACAATAACAAACTCCATCAAGCAATTCCAGATTCCTAAGTGTACACTGACGAGTAACTAACTACCTTGGTGGTTGGCCGGGCCCAGTGGGGCATGAGTATTTATTTCTACCCTAACAATACCTGCATGGAACTGTATATTTTAATTTTAGAAATAATGGATTTAGGCAAATAATAAGATGAAATTATACACTGGAAAAGTTTTACTAAGTGATGAATTACTATATAGCCATTTTATTCATATCTTATACACTTTTATTCATGTCTTATGCTTCTCACAAGGACAACTAACTCCTAACCATGTCTTTCTACACTTTCCACAGAGGGAATCACAAACTGGCCCACAGATACATTTTGTTTGGCCTATGCCCAAAAAAGCTACAGTTTCCAAAAAACTGGGAAACGTCACACCGAAACAGATTTCTGCTTCCCATGAAACAACATTAAAAAAGAAAAATCCAAAGATCTGGAAACTTTAGGTCCACAGTCAACAGAAACTGAACACTACCTGTGCTGTGGGCTTGCCACAATCTCCACTATGCCCTATTGCCTCACATGCCCCACACTTCCATTTCTCATGCTGCCTGACTGGCCCTTGCAGGCACCCAGTTTTGCAACTCCTGTTGCAAGACTCAGTACCCCTTGGTCTTCGGTGTCCGTGTCTGGAGTGTCCTGTTTATTCCCCTGAATTTTGCCAACTGTAAGGCTCTCACACTCCATCTGCCCTGACTCAATGTCCACACACCGAGACAAAAGGGCTGTTCACCTTGAAGTCCCACAGATGTGCCATTCTGAGTGTTTCTCTTTTCTGCATCTTCTTTCCCTTCACTTCTCTTTGCAGTTTCATGTTTCATTCAAAGCCAAAAGCTGAGAGCTAAGTGAGCCAAGACAACGAGGCACCGTCTTCTCAAAACCGAGTGGGGAGGTGCTGCATTCTGCTCCTCCACCTTAGGAAGGGCTGGAAACGCCACACAAAACCCAAACAGGTCCCTTCAGACCCACGAACATTTCCTCCTCCTGGGTTTCACATGGCGGAGCCTTTACAGACAGACACAACATAAAGGACGCCCAGGGCTTGGGACTGCACAGCTGGCCAGCAGCCCACGGGCACATCAGCTTTAACTCTCTGCTGCCCACTCTGCAGAGAGGGCCCTCGGGAACACAGGCGCACTACCTCCCCCATGTACACACATCGCGACTGCCGCTACCAGAAAACTGCTCCTTTCTCACTAATCCTTCTGATTACCTAAGAGCCAACTATCCACAGCAACAAGAAGAACGGTCTGCCACGTGTCATTCATTTCTCTATGCCCCACGTAAGTGGTAAAGATCAGCAGTTCTCCCACTGTAGCCTGAGCCAGAATTGCCTGTTGTTGTTGTTGTTGTTGTTGTTGTTGTTGTTGTTGTTAGGTGCCATCAGGTTAAGTCCCATTCATAGGAAGTCTATGTACAGCAGATCAAAACACTTCCCCATTCTGTGCCAGGCACATGATCTTATTTATATTTAAGCCCATTATTACAGACACTGTGTCAATCCATCTGGTGGAGGGTTTTCCTCTTTTGCGTTGACCTGCCACTCTCCCAAACATGATGTCCTTCTCCAGGGATTGATTTCTCCTGACTACATGTCCAAAATATGTAAGACGCAGTCTGGCCATTCTTGCTTCTAAGGAGCACTCTGGTTGCCCTTCTTTTAGGATGAATCTGTTGGTTCTTTTGGCAGTCCATGGTATATTGAATAGACGTCTCCACCACCATAATTCAAAAGCATCAATTCTTTTTCTGTCTCCCTTATTCAATGTCCAGCTTTCACAACCATATGATGCCACTGAAAATACCATGGCATGAGTCAGACACACCTTTATCTTCAATGTGACATCTTTACTACAGCACCTGTTAAAACACAGGTTCCTGGGTCCCCAACCCCGCCCTGCTACCACAGTTTCTACTGCTGTGCATCTAGGTTTAGTGCCCAAGAACTTTCATGTCCATGATCCCCAGAAATGACGATTCTGAGGAAGGAAGTTCCAAGGCAGCAGTGACATGACATTGGGAAGCATCCCAGGTATGCAGCTGGGAAAGCGTCTCTTAAAAAGCTTGGTTTCAAATGTCAGGGGTGCACTTCTGGTGTGAGATGGAGGTTCAGAGGCAGCCTCCATGGGAGGCAGGCAAATAAAGAAGTCAGAATAGGAAGAAGTGCACAGAAAACACAAACGAGGTTACAGGACAGTCCAGTCTCAATGGAGAAGGGAGCTGAGCAGTGAGGGGAGCCCTCGCACAGACTGGCAGTCCCACAGGACAGGCCTACAGTCCTTGAAACCTGTGCACCCTTCTGGGGACTGGGTGACACAGTGGCTCTTCCTTATTGTTGTTGCTGTTGTTAGGTGCCGTCGAGTCGGTATCCAACTCATAGCGACCCTCTGTACAACAGGGGAAACACTACTGTCAGTGCTTCTCTGCTGTTCATAGGGTTTTCAATGGCGGATTGATTTTTGGGAGTGGATTGCCGTGTCCTTCTCCCAAGCCTACAGCACCTGGTGTTCCCAGGTGGTCTCCTACCCAAGTACTAACCAGGCCTGACCCTGCTTAGCTTGACCCTGCTTAGCTTCCAGGATCTGATAGGATCTGACGCCACCAGGCTATGGCTGCAGGCTCTTCCTGATCAGAGGTGATAAAACTGGAGGAGAGATTCATTTTGCCATGCTCCATATCTCAGAGGGTTGTGACCAGCTGCCACATGGAGAGTGAACCTATTGTATGAAAATGAGCTACTCCTGGGCCTGAAAACAAAGAGTAATCACCGGTCACAGAGCCTGGGGTAACCTGCCACAACCCCAGGGTACAAAATAGCTGTGGTAGGCAGTCACAAAGAGGGAGAAGGGAGGACCCCAACACACCCAGATGTTCAGGCAGCAGAAGGCTCAGGCAAGAAGGCTGGTAGCGCCAACCCCTGGGGAGAGGAAACGGCTTCATCTCCTGAGGGGAATTTTCAGCCAAATGGCAACTATGAGCCAAGGTCAGATAAAAGACTCTTATCTTCAACTGACCACCATCTCCACCTAACAGACTCCAATAATAGAGGACACAGAAAAACCTGCTCCAGTACTTTATCTTTTTTTTTTTTTTTCCTTGCTATGCTGGGGACCAAACCCAGGGCTTTACATGGAGCAAATGCTGTGCTAGTGTACGGTACTCCAAGCCCTTTTCTTATTTTTGTTTTCAGACAGAGTCTCATTGAGTTCCATAGCCTGCCTCTGGCCTGAGGCTCAAGATCCTCCTGCCTCAGCCTCCCAAGATGCTAAGATTACAGGTGTACACACCACAGTGTCTGGCATTTGTTTGTTTTAATGTAATTTTTATCTTTTTTTTTAGGTTTTGTCTTTTAGTGCCTGTGTATCTCTCTTTTCCTGTTTAGTATACTTTTGATATTAAAAAAATAAATGCTCCGAGCAGAAAGAGCTCAGGAAGGGGGCATCACAATACCTGCTTTCAAATTATACTATAAAGCCACAGTAACAAAAACGGAATGGTACTAGCGCATGCACAAACACACACACACACACACACACACACACACACACACACACACGAAGACATGTGGACCAATGCAGTAGAATAGAGGATCCAGAAATAAACTCCTATAGCTACATCAACCTGATGTTCAACAAAGATCGCCAAAAATGTAAGTTGGAGAAAGGACAGCCTTTTCAACAAATGGTGGAGAACTTGCTATCCTCATGTAGAAGACTGAAACTAGATCTTTCTCTCACTTTGCAGGAAAATCAGTTTAAAATAGATCAAAAACGTTAAAAAACAGAAACTTTGAAACTGCTAGAGGAACACACAGCAAAAAGACTTCAAAACATAGGCATAGGCCAGGACTTTCTGAAAAGGACCCCAATAGAGCAGGAAACAACAGCAAGAATTCACAATTGGGACTGCATGACATTAAAAAGCTTTCAGACAGCAAAGGACATAATTATCAGAGTGAGAAGAAAGCCTACAGAATGGAGAAAACCTTTGTCAGCAATACATCAGTCAGGGGATTCATATCTACGATTCATAAAGACCTCAAAAAGTTAAACACCTAAAAACCAAGGTATCTAATCAAAAAACGGACAAATGAACTGAACAGACAGTTCCCAAAAGAAGTAACACAAATGGCGAATAATCATACGAAAAAGTGTTCAACAGCCTTGGCCATCAAAGAAATGAAAATCAATGAGATACCACCTCACCCCAGTCAAAATGGCTAACATCAACAAAACAAACAACAACTAATGCTGGTGAGGATGCAGGAGAGAGAGAAAAGAACCCTCCAACGCTGCTGGTGGGAAACTAGGTTGGCGTAGCCACTATGGAAATCAGTACAGAGGTTCCTCAAAAAACTAAAAATAGAACTACCATACGACCAAGCGATACCTTGGGTATATATCCAAAGGAATATAAGTCAACATATCACATAGCTATCTGTTCACCCATAATTATTGTGGTGCTATTCACAATAGCAAAAATATCAACCTGGGTGTCCATTAGCAGATGAATGGATCAGGAAAATGTAGTACATAAAGACCATGGAATTTTATTTGCCCATAAAGGATAAAATTATGGTATTTGCTAGAAAATGGACAAAACCAGAGATCATCATTTTAAGGGAAAAAAGGCAGACCCAGAAAGAAAAATATCACATATTTTCCCTCATATGTGAATGTTAAAAATTTTAAAACATATCCAATATTAAGGGCTGGGATTTAGCTCAGTTAGTAGAGCGCCGTGCTGCAGTCTCTGAGGTCCCGAGTTCAATTCCCAGAACCGCAAAAATGGGAGAAGGACCTGGCAATCCACTCCCAAGGCAATCCCGAAACAGTCAGCCATGGAAAACCCTATGAGGGTCGCTATGAGTCGGATACCGACTCGACGGCACCTAACAACAACAACAACATCCAATATTAAAATATATAGGTCACAAAAGTAGAAAAGGATTTATGCAGGAGGAGAAAGGGGACTAAAGAGAAGGGGAGGGGGCAAAAAAAGGAGTAATAGGGGAAAGGAAGGGAAATACCACATATTTTGCCCATAAGGCAAAATCTGGATAGAGAGAGAGAGGGAGAGAGAGAGAGAGAGGAGATATAGGTGCTAGGGTTTAGCTCAGTTGGCAGAGTACTGCTCCACATTCTCTGAGGACCCAGGTCCCATCCCCAGCACCACAAAAACAGAAGAAGGACATGGCAATCCACTCTGGAAGCAATCCCGAAATAATCAGCCATTGAAAACCCTATGAGGGTCGCTATGAGTTGGACCCAACTCAGAGGCACCTAACAACAACAACAACATATGAGGTGTGTGTGTGTGTATGTCTGTGTATGATGCTTGCAGCCATAGCACTGTGGCATCTGATCCCATCAAATCTCAGAAGCTAAGCAGGGTCTATTCTAGTTACAACTTGGATGGGAGACCACCTGGGAATACCAGGTGCTATAGGTGTGGGAGAAGGACCCGGCAACCCACTCCCAAAAACCAATCAGCCATTGAAAACCATATGAACAGCAGAGAAACAGTAACAATACTGTTTCGCCTGTTGTAGGTAGGGTCACTATGAGTCCAATGCTGACTCAATGGCACCTAACAAGAACATATACATGATACACACATACACATATATACACACACATACCCAAACAAGACATGCAAGTAGACAGGGTACCTTTGGTGGGAAGAAAAGGGGATAGGGGAAGGAGGTCCTGACAGGGTCATGGGGGAGGTGAACATGAGCAATGAACAATGATATGTGTGAATGGAAATGTCAAAATGAGACCCACAGAGTTGTACAGTAACTAAAAAAAATTACTAACATAATGAAATAAATGAAATGTCAGGAGTCAGGGACAACGGTCACATATTGACAGGTGCTTGCTGAGTTCCCTGTTCTTCAGAAGCAGTTGATCTGTTAGCACCCAAACAAGAAGGAAGATTTTCTCCACCTTCAAGCAAGGTCTTTCTTCCCAAGTCGGCTGTATTTTCAAATCCTTCAAGTTGGCCCGAGGGGCTAATAATGAAGCCCCTTTGTGTCACAGGTCTCTAAACACCTCTCTAGCAAGGCGTATTCATGGTTTTATAATTCGTATTATTAACCATTTCGAGCATCAGGGTGGACGGAGCTGTCTTCAGAAATGCCGCCCATGGACCTGTCAGCTGTTCGAGGTTAGTTAAGACTTCCGCTGGAATCCGAGTTAAGACGTTGCTGACAGCAGCAACAGGTGTGTCACGGGAGGGGGTGCACCCTGCACGCCCAGCCAGCTTTCCTCCACCTCACGGGTCACCCTCCAGCTGGTATGATGAACCTGATTCTCTTGAAGACACTCTGCTGGGAAACTGCTGAGAACAGGCGGGACTGTTGGGTGAACGCACATTTAAAGCTGGAAACGCATGCACAGGCACATGCACTCGCTCCCAAACCCAAAATACTAAATTTCCCCTCCTTGCAGAGCTCTGCCAATAGGAAATAGAATGTTTCCCTTCACCAGAAAGGTTTTCCTCAGGAAAGCCGTGATTCAGATGATCAGAAACACTGCCTTTGCTGACAGATAACACGTAGGGATTTTCCTGCAAAGGGGCTGACAGGCTCCGGAAAAAGCATGGCGGTGGGCAGTGAATAAAGCTTCCGGTTAGTCCGATATATGCCTGCTCCCCTTCAGGTCTCTCACCCACCTGTGACACATTAAGTGTTTAAAAAAAAATGTTCCCAATCCTTACTTGCAGAGAATTTCCCAAAATACCACCTATTCAACCAAAATGGCTCTATTTTCTAAAGCAGAAATTAGAACGGTCCATCAGTGGAACAAAATATCTTAAGTCAGATCTACCAGGTTCCTTTACTCAAATACCTTAAAAGTTTTCATACACAAAGCTTTCTAATTTTTACCACCTATTGATCTGCAATCTAAAGGAACTGCTGTGTCCTAAGAAACACAACTGTATTTGCCCTTCTGGTCCCTGGGTAAAAACTGTTCAATTAGTCATTTGATGTCAAAGAAAACAAACTAGGCTAAGTCCACTTTTACAAAAACCCCTTTCAGAGATGAATAAGCAGCTTCAGAAACCGTAGCTCCAGCAAAATTTGCCAG
The DNA here is from genome assembly GCA_007922755.1 of Pedetes capensis. Classification (NCBI taxonomy): domain Eukaryota; kingdom Metazoa; phylum Chordata; class Mammalia; order Rodentia; family Pedetidae; genus Pedetes; species Pedetes capensis. Next base: position 45,322 of record VMDO01011232.1, read on the forward strand.
GAAAGAACAATGACGTCAACAAAGCCATGTGAAGGCAACAGGACAGAGTGTGCCCTCTATTCTCGATGCCCATCATACATGGCAAGAGTTATCAGGATGAGAGGCAGACAGGGAACTCGCCTAACCCTGGCAGGAGAAAGCGCAACACCCAATTTCAAACACAATTTTTAAGGTACTGAGATTTAAGGATATAGATGAACCAACTGTATTAAAACTTGGTTTCACAGAGGCCAGAAACTACCCACACCTTAATCCAAACACTGTCATCTCCAGATCCCACTATACTGCCTTCCAGCTGGGCTCCTTGGATTCACTGCTGCCCCTAAGACAATATTCCCCTGCTTTCTACCACAACTAGAAAAACTTCAAATGTCTGACCATGACTCACAAGACCCTACATGGTCTGGCTTCTTTCTCTGCCCTCTTTCTCACCCATCACCCTATCACTGTTGCTCTTAATGACTCCACTACACTTTCTTTCTTCCAACACTCTAAGCCCGTTCATACCACAGGGCTTTTGCACAAGCTATTACCTCTTCTACAATGCTCTTCTCCCTTGTTCTCCTATGTCCACTTCCTTCCTGCCATTCATGCCTACATGTCATCTTCTCAGAAAAGCTTCCCTGATCATTCCATCCAAAGGAGCCCTTTCCCCAGTCACTCTCGCTCACATCTCTGCTTCATTTTCTTCTTTATACTTATCAGCCATAAATATTTTTTCATCCATCTGTTTGGTGGTGGTTGTCACGTATACTAAAGTAGTAATCCTGCTGGACTCCCACCTCTAATGCACAGCTAGACCCCTGAACCTAGAGCAACACCTGGGACCTAGTAGGTGCTCAGGAATCCCAATCCACCCTGCATATTCACAGGCCCACCTTCAGCAGACTCAACCGACTGCAGATCGAAAACATTTGGGGAAAAAACTGTGTCTGTATTGAACATGTACAGACTTGCTACTCTTGTCCCTATGCCCTAAACACTGTAACAACTATTGACACAGCACTTGTGTTGTATTAGATATTATGAGCAATCTAGCAATGACTTAAAGTACACAGGAGGATGAGTCTAGGTTATATGCATTACTACGCCATCTTATACAAGGGACTTGAGCATCTAAAGACTGTGGTATCTGAGAAGTCCTGAAATCAACCCCCGCAGACATGACGAGACATCGTACATGTCTAATGAATCTGAAACTCCCATGTTACCATAGGGGACTATTTGTCCAGGTAAGAACTCCTGCTAAGCCCTTTCCAAAATAGCTACTTCTAGACGCTTATATGACAGCTCTTCTTCTAGGACCCATAAGGTCCCATAAAGAAAGGAAGGGAGAGTGGCCAAGGAAACCATGAAAGGGCAGATAATGTAGCCAGTGTGACACACTTCCTATACACCAAGAAAAGGAGGGTGGAATCGTCATCAATTATTACTAGCAAGTGAAAGGTGACAATCAGCCACAACAGTGTTAAATATTTAAATAAAATAACCCAATTATATCACCGGTTCACTTGGAGGGATAATGAATTAATCATTAATAAGGAAAAATGTGAACAGTTATATGCCATTCATTACGCAAAATACTTTCTCTATATTACTTCTTTTAATTCTAACTAAAACTCTGCAAAGTGATGATGATCTGTCCCTTTTCACAGATGAGAAAACTGTCAGGCCAGGCTTGGTGAAGTTACTTGCCCACGCTCGCAAGCCCCTCAATGTCAAGACACAGAACTTAAATTCAGTTCTATTTTATTCCAAAGCCAAAGAACTCCTAGTCAGTAGAGCTGCCTGACCTTCTCTCCCAGAGCAGCTAAAATAAATAAGCTGTGGGGAAGCAAAGGCGAGCAGGAAATGGGGCCAGAAAAATTGCAAGTGTTATTTAAGAAAGTTAAATAGCATGTGTATGTATGCGATTCTACCAAATAGAAATGCTAACTGTATCACACAGACAAGAAATTTGAAATATGACACTCAAAAACAAAAACTAGGCTGGGGGTGTGCTCAGTGGTAGAGCACTTGCCTAGCATGCACAAGGCCGGGGTTTGATCTCCAATCAGGTCGTGTGTGTGTGTTTCTGTGTGTGTGTGTGTGTGTGTGTGTGTGTGTGTGTGTGTGTGTGTAAATTAAAAAAAAAATCTAGGGTCCTGAGCCAAGCACGGTGGCGCATGCCTGTAATCCCAGCAGCTCAGGAGGCAGAGGCAGGAGGATCGCAAGTTGGAGACCAGAGGCAGTCTGCGTAACTTAGCGAGACCCTGTCTCAAAAAAAGTAAAAAAAAAAAATGGGCTAAGGGTGCAGCTCAGTGATCTAGCACTTACAAAGCATAGAAGCGTGGGGCCCTGGGTTCAACCCTTAGTACTGCAAAAAAAAAAAAAAAAAACCTAGGGTCCTACATAATCTGTGTACTGAAAACAAGAAAAGGAATGCATCCTGAGACTGTCAATACCAAAGGGGTTATCAAGACAGACAAAAGTGCCTTCACAGCTCTCTTCCCACAGGGGCTGACCTGGAAGGAGCCAGAGCCTAGTCCCACCGTGACTGGAGGAGGACCTGGGCACTATGCGGTCTGGCCCTGGCTCCTGGCCTCTGGACCCTGGACACCTCAAGGACTTGCATGGCCTGATTCTGCGCATATGCAAAGGAGATGGCCCTGCACTGGGCAGCTCCAGCTGTGTGCAGAGTCAGGTGAGCACGAACCTGGGAGGCCTCTGCGGAGCTCATGGAAATAAAACTCGCTCACAGAAAGCCCAGGTAATGGCCGGGCCAGGACAAAACTCCAGAAAGAGTAACCATGAGAGTAAAAAGGGGACGCGAGGCAAGAACACCAATGTCCCCAAGCCACAGGGAGAGGCAGGGACACAGGCGTGGTGAGGCCCAGAGGTGAACACAGTAGGCGCATCTGACAGATGAGGCTGGGCAGGAAGAGGTCCCCTCCCGTCTCCATGGATACAGGACTGTGACACCCCAGTTTGGCACCACTCAAACTTTCCAAATTTTGAGAACCGCCCTGGTTATTTATTCCTGAAATGATTCATTGTCACTTCCCACCAACAAAGAAATCTGCCCCCAAGTCAGCTAAGCATGGTAAGCCCCGGGAGGTCACAGCCTACGGGCAATGCGGCCTGTCTGTGGCCTCTTTTGCCCTCCGAGGTCCAGTGGGGGATCCAGAAAATAAGCTTCGACTACAATGAGCACTGGCCATTGACCACTCCCCCCACTACTTGTCTGAAAGAATGAAAAATAAATAAATTGATAAAACGAAAAGTGGTCATGACAACTCTGCAAGTCCCGTGGGACAGGCGGGCCGTGTCGGGGGAGATGCCTCATTTAGTTCCCTAGGAACCGCCTGACGCTGTTGCTAGGTGTGCTTATGAACACAAGCACGCACCCTAAGACTGCTTTTCTGTTTCCTGAGCGGCCAAGGGAAGCATCTTCAAACTAAGTGCCTTTACTCCAGAACTCCAGTACATCAACTGAGCCCATGTAAGATCAGACAGACCGATACCATGGTGGCAGACCTGCTCACAGAGTTTGCAAACGCGCCTGCAGCTGTGTGCTAGAACAGAGCCTCTCCCTGTGTAGAGGGTGCGTGAACCACGGGCGATCTTGTTCAAATGCAGATTCCGATTTCGCGGGCCCAAGCTTCTATAGCTCTAACAAGCCCCCAGGTGATGCCAATGTCACTGATCATGGACTAGGTGCCAGACGGGGGTCGGCAGTTGCTAGTAAGAGCTGTCTTCATGCCATGCTGACTTGAAATTGCAAGGGTTATTTAAGAAAGTTAAATAGTGTGTGTGTGTATGCGATTCTATCAAATAGAAATGCTAATTGTATCACACAGACTAGAAATTTGAAATGTGACACTCAAAAATAATAACTGGGCTGGGGGGTGACTTGAAAGACCAACTACCTTAAAATACATAAATAAAATAAAAAGGAAGAAATGAATGGTTTCAACTAAGTGACCCAAAGAAGATTTAAGACATTGACAAAAGGCATGTATCACTCAACCAATCGAGAACCTTCCTGATCAGTTCCAAGCGCTGCCGCAATACCCTGGCCAGTAGGCAGCTGGCAGAGAAGCTTTTTGGGCAGGAACTGGTGCCCCTGGACGGTCAAATCTACCTTATGACAACCGGCCTGCTCTGAGAGAACAGTTTATGTCCTGGAGCTATAGGATAAAAGAGAGGAAGCAATAAAAACAAGGAGAGGCAGAGCTAGGACGCAAACAGAGCCTGACTCCTGAGCCCACGTCCTCCGCCTGGGGTAGGGCATCAGAGGTGAAGCGATGAAGACAGCTTCAAAGCACACCACTGCCCATAAACCTGCAACCTCGGGCAATCATCCCTCTCTGCCTCGGTTTCCTTAATAGGGGCTAACCATGGTGCTTACGTCTCAGTGGGTTTTCTGAGAACTCAGGAGGGAGTGTAAATCAAGCACTTAGAATAGCCTCTGCCACATAATAAATGTTTCAATCAATGTTTTTCCAATATTATGATTAAGAGAACTTTATTTCTGAAGTCCTGGAGATAGAACAGGACTGAAGAGAGAGAGTTGGAAGAGGAGGTTTCTTCACCTATGGCCAAAGGGGGGGGCTTGTAGCTGCTGAAAGAAAAGACCTCTGTCTCCTGTCACCACAGAGGCTGAAGGAAAAGCTATACTCTAAAATGAAAGCATGGGGCTGGGATTTAGCTCAGTTGGTAGAGCGCCACTCTGCAGTCTCTGAGGTCCCGAGTTCGATTCCCAGCACCACAAAAACAGGAGAAGGACGTGGCAATCCACTCCCAAGGCAATCCCGAAACAATCTACCATGGAAAACCCTACGAGGGTCGCTATGAGTCGGACCCGACTCAACGGCACCTAACAACAACAAGATGGAAGTGGGATTACAAGGAGAACTGGTCTCCATGTGGACAGTGGCAGGAAGGGATAACAGTGCAAGGAAGCCCACTGGTTGCCCCGCAGTGTACCCAAGCTCTACAGGTAACAGGAGACCCAGCCCCTCCAGGACCACAGTGAAGCACCGTGAGCCCACGGACATGCCACATACGGGCAACACTCAGGAAGAGCAGAGCCTGTGGCCAGGTAAGAGCACGAGCAAGTCTACTGAATCCCACGGGCTCAGCCTGCAGGAAGAAAAGCCCCCTTCACTTTTGTAGAGGGGAAGGTGACTGACCCCAGCAAGGCCAGAAGCTTGCCAGAGAGACTCTGGGGACAAATGATGGGTTTCACAGAAGTACTCGCTTAGCGACACACGGAGAGCTGCCTGTTCCACTGATCCTGGCCACGGACAGGACGGGGCTGCTGGGGGCAGGCAGTTCCCCTCTCCTTGCTGAGCACGGTCCCCACGGCCTAAAAGGCGGACTACAACCTGCAGTGGCTGCACTTTACCAAACTTCTGACACTTAAGCTTGGTGACAGAGACCTCACGTAAGGTTTTGACCTCAGAAAACTGCAGAGTGCAGAGCCAGGTGCAGTGGCGGAAGCCTGTCATCCTGGGGACCCCGGAGGTGGAGGGAGGAGGATCACAAGTTCAAGGCCACAGGCAGCACACGGAGCTTAGCAAGACTCTGTGTCAAAATAAAAAATGAGCTGGGGGCAGCTCAGTGGTAGACCAGGCTCTAAGTTCAACAATGGAGAGGAGGAGAGGAGAACAGAAGGGAGGGAAAGGGAGGGGAGAGGAGAGAAGAAAGGAGCGGGAAAAGCAACACAAAGCAAAGCAAACTACAGAGGAGTGAGGTATAACACTATTTCTAAAACAGCTGGCCCATGGGCTCAGGTACGTCGGAAACCATGGCACTATGGTACGTGTCCTACTTTAGAGGTGACCTATGACAATCAGTACACGAAAATTACTGAGGGCAGACACTCCTCTCCTTCTTCCTGTCTATGTTGTTGTTAGGTGCTGTCCAGTTGGGCCCGACTCACAGCAACCCTCACAGAGTTTTCAGTGGCTGATTGTTTCGGGAGTGGATTGCCACATCCTTCCTCCATTTTTGTGGTGCTAGGAATCGAACCCAGGTCCTCAAAGAGTGCAGTGCGACGCTCTACCAACTGAGCGAAACCTCAGCCCCTGACTGTCTATACTCCAGTTTTTTTCAAGGCTACAATACATCCCACTAAAAAAGAGAGAGAGAGAAATAAACAAATCACTATGGTGACCGGCCTCCCTTGCAGCTTGAGGTGGCCCCATGACAGTTCTGACAGGTAAGATGGAGGCCAGGTCACCTGACAGGGTTTCTCAGAGAAGCTTTTTTATTTTTTTGACACAGGGTCTTGCTATGTAGCCCATGTTACCCCTCAAACTCTTGACCTACCTGCCCCAGCCTCTAAGTGCTAGGATTACTGGCAGCACCACCCCACCCACCTCCTTCAGAATACTCTTAAAGGGGATGACCCAGCTATTATCAGGCACTGGCCTTCTGTGGGCATCCTTTCTCCTGCCTGGCGCAGGAATGCTACACTGGGGTGCAGCAGCCATCTTGCACTGAGGTCTTAACGCACGAAAATGAACGTCACGGGCTATGGCTATGCCACTTTTAAGGCGTATGCAGAATGGGATGCTAGGCCCCCATTCGGACCTACACTGCCTATCCTCAGACTCTCTTACAAGAGAAACATACAACTTGCACTTGGTTGATTCACTGAGTTTTCTGTTATATCTGCCTGAATCTACATGTTGGAAAAGATCATTTGTTTGCAAAAGCCTTTACACAGTTGCTTGGCTGGAAAGGTGTCATGAACTATGAATTTGATTTGTAAATAACCCTCCCAGAATATGTTAAATAAGACATACACATGCTGCATGATTCTCCTTCACCAACATATGATATTCAACCATGATATTATACCATGAGAATCCTGAAGGTCTATTCATAAGTGTGCTGAAGATTCTCAGTGTGGACTAGGTGTGGCCGAAGGAAGAAAATCATGAGAAGAGGGTTGTTATTGTTGTTAAGTGCCATCGAGTCAGTATCCAACTCATAGCGACCCCCTGTACAACAGGGGAAACACTATTGTCAGTGCTTCTCTGCTGTTCATAGGGTTTTCAATGGCAGATTGATTTTTGGGAGGGGGTTGCCAGGTCCTTCTCCCAAGCCTACAGCTTCTGGTGTTCCCAGGCGGTCTCCCATCCAGGTACTAACCAGGCCAGACTCTGCTTAGCTTCCGAGATCTGATGGGATCGGATGCCACAGGGCTACAGCTGCAGGCCTAAGAAGAGGGAGTGAAGTAGAATCTAATCACTTAGAGTCAAATGCTACTTGCCAGCTGGCTGGGACACTGGTCAAGTTACTTCTCTCTGCCTCAGTTTTCTCAGCTGCAAAGTGAAATAACAGTTCCTGCCCAAAGGGTGATTGAGCATATTAAATGAGTTGTTATTAGCTGGGGTTTAGCTCAGTTGGTAGAGCACCACTCTGCAATCTCTGAGGTCCCAAGTACGATTCCCAGCACTGCAAAAAATGGGAGAAGGGCATGGCAATCCACTCCCAAGGCAATCCCGAAACAGCCATTGAAAACCCAGAAGGGTCTCTATGAGTCAGACATGACTCAATGGCACCTAACAACAACAACAACAACAAGACCTGCACCTAATACAGTGCTAGCATTTACTGAGCAAGTACTAATGTCATGGTAAAACCAGTGACTATGTAGCTAAAAGGGCTGGGATTTAGCTCAGTTGGTAGAGTGCCACTCTGCAGTCTCTGAGGTCCCAAGTTCAATTCCCAGCACTGCAAAAAATGGGAGAAGGGCATGGCAATCCACTCCCAAGGCAATCCCAAAACAGTCAGCCATTGAAAACCCTAAAAGGGTCGCTATGAGTCAGACATGACTCAATGGCACCTAACAACAAAAACAACAAGACCTGCACCTAATACAGTGCTAGCATTTACTGAGCAAGTACTAATGTCATGGTAAAACCAGTGACTATGTAGCTAAAAGGGCTGGGATTTAGCTCAGTTGGTAGAGTGCCACTCTGCAGTCTCTGAAGTCCCGGGTTCGATTCCCAGCACCACAAAAATGGGAGAAGGATGTGGTAATCCACTCCCAATGCAATCTTGAAATAATCAGCCATTGAGAATCCTATGTCTCTATGAGAAGGGTACGACCTGACAGCACCTCACAACAACAACACGTAGCTAAAGGTTAATAAGTCACATGAATTAATTCATTCCATAGACAGCAACTTCTTTTCTAATGCACGAATGCGTCTTATAATATCACTGACACAAACTCAAGCTGTGGATGTGGACAGGTTTAGTAGTTTTAAACCTTAGGCTTTCTACAACACTGCTAACCACCATAACCATACTTCATACAACACTAAGAGTAGCAATGCCCACATGGTCCACATGAAGAGCTACTTATCAGGGGAGTGTATTTATAAAATGGGAGTTGGGTAGAGAGATTAACAAAGACAGCTATAAATAGTCCTATAAGAACACAAGTTTGCCTCAATCATTTATTAAAAACTGGATACCTGAACATCATTTTTACAGGAAACATTCAAGTAATATGTCACGCAATCTGGAAGAATGTGGCCTCTTGCCATCTAAGAATTTGCAAGACATTTGCCCGAGTTGCCTTTTTTTTATATATTTTAACACAGAAAGTATATCCAGGTCTTTCTGTGAGTCTGTAGTTAAGGGTCCACAAGGGCATAAGCATTTTGCACAAAGACGCCAAGTGCGAGCCACAAGTATGTAACCTAGTAAGTATCAAGGGTATTGAGCCACCCTAAACTGCTCTTTCAGGTCAGTAGGAAACTTTTCTGGATGAAAGGAATCTCAACTAAGTCATAATGTCAAGGCAGTTGGATTTCAGAACATGTTTCAATCTGTTCTTACTTTTAAATGCTAACCAGATATAAGAGGATGTGAATTGATACTTCTCTCCCAATCCCAAAAGGAGCCTAAAGAAAAGAAGAGAAAAAAAGCAGACACATCTTAAGGGTGCAAAGCTCTCTATAATCTTCCCCTGTGCCTGTTACCATTTTTCTCATTGTACATTATCAAGTAGGCTGGCACAGGCTCAGGAAAACCAGAGTGATAAGATGTAACCCTTTCTTCACAGTACTGTCCAATAGAAACAGAACGTAAACCACAAACATACAAACATAAGCGTATGTAACTGCAGATTTTTAGAAGCCATGATCAAGTAAAAACAAACAGGTGAAGTTAATTTTAGTAATAAATTTTATTTATTTGCTGTATTTATTAACCCAATATGCCCATAATACCATCAGTTTAACACATAATAGGAAAATTAGATAGCATCCACTCTTTTTTTCACACTGTCTTCAAAGGGCTTACGTATTTCATACTTAAGATCACATCACAATTCTGCCTACCCACATTTCAAGGACTTGCTACCATACTGGACAGAGTGGCTCTAAGGCAGTGGTCCCCAACCTTTTTGACACCAGGGACCAATTTCGTGGAAAACTCTTTTTCCATGGATGAGGCATGGTGGGAGGGAGTGGTTTCAAGATGGTTGAAGCAGTAATGCCAGCCATGGGGAATGGCAGTAACTAGAGATGAAGCTTTCCTCTCTGACCAGCTCCCTATGGGTCGATGGCCCAGGGCCTGGTGAGATTATCAGTTTCCTACATTGCCTCGGTGATGATGGACACTTAGTGGAACAGATCATCAGTTCAGTCTCAGCAAGCTGCTAGCTGGAGAATTTGGTGCTGTCTTGAATGCAGGGATTCGTACACTTCATTTCGTACTAGGGTACAGGCAGGAATAGCTTTTAAGTCTACCAAGCCCTGGCAATGTGATTTACTGTCTACCTAGGCAATCGCCTCACCAACGTCCAAGTATTTATTATTTTCATCATCGTTTTACATGAGCCCAGGAAATTCTGGTCACTGGACAAACCCTTCTCCAGGAGGGCTTATTCTTTCTCTTCCCCCAAAGGAACAAGAATGGTAAGAGATACCCCACCAACACTCCTACACACCTGAGGTCCCGTTCCAGTGGCCCATGAGAGGCATAGGCATGAGAAATGAGGAAGATGGTTTTCATAATGCCGCAGCCATGGATGGGAAAGTGTGAAAGAGGACCTGAGCTTACCAGCATTACCTACCTCAGGCCTACTGTGATGACCAAGGGCAATCACAGAGAGCGTGCTTAGCAAACTGTGGAGTGCTACACAACTCTAGTTACTAGTATTGAGAAAGGACTCCACTCTTCCCCTGAAAGAGCAGACAGAAGGGAAAAAGAACAAACAACAGTAACTTGAAACAGAGATGTTGAAGTGGGGATGGGGCACCCCTGGGACTCCACTGGCTGTTCTTGGTGGATCTTGTTCTCTTAGACGAGTTGATTAGCTTCTAGCCCCCGTCCCCAGGAATCCTGGGACGCACTAACAAGCAAGAAAGTGAGGAGCACAAACTCCTACCCTGGCTCTGCTGCCCACCACCCACTCATTTCCTCGTCCCAAATACTGTACGAATCAGGGCAGTGATCCAAAGCCCACTTCTCCTTCCCAGTGCGGAAATGTGTGGCCTGAAAACGCTGTGCCGTCGGGGGTCCTGGCGCCGTCTGGGAGCTGAAGTCACTGACTCCCCAGGAATCCTGGCTCTAGGTTCCTCAAGAGTGCAAACGCTACCCTGCTGGTTCTTGCGCTACCTTGTCGCCATCTCCAACCCAAACAGGCTCAGCGGGCCGGCGGAGCCTCCCTCTACCTGTCCAACCGCCCCGTCGTGCCCGCGGACTGCTCCGGGCAGGCAGCATTTACGAGGTCCAGCGGGAATCACCCACACAAAGGCGCCTTGTGCCTCTGTGCTCGGCGACGGGCAACCGGATCTCCAGGAACCGTACCCCGGCCAGGCAGAGAGGGCCAGCGCAGCACCGAACCCCGAGTCCCTCATCCGCAGCCTTCGCCCCCCCCCCAGAAAGGCAGCCTCCCTCCCTGGTTTAAAGATCGGGCTCCCCTCGACTTGAACGACCAGCATCCCCGAAAGAAGAGTTAGGAGCGGGCGCACGAAATAGGCGCGCACCGAGCACTCGGCAGAAGTTCGCGTTGCCACCGAGCTGCGCTCTCGCTGGTGCCTCGCCGGCAGGATGGGCTGAGCCCCCCTCTCCCAGCTCCCGGCCCACCCCATGCCGGGGACTGGAGGACGCCGAGGGCCCCCCGCCCCGCGGCCCGCTCACCTCGCGTCCAGTCCACCACTTGTTTGGGGCTCCACTTCGTCACGGGCTCCATGGTACACGGCTTCGCTCCCCGCGGGGCTGGGGAGCCGGCGGTGAAGCGCGGCCGCCCGGCCCTCGGCTCGGCCCCAGGGCGCCCCAGCGCCGGGCTACGGCTGCGCGGCCGCGCTCAGCGGGCCATTCCGGCGCGGCCGGGGCGCCGGCACCCGGGACGCCCGTGCGGCTCCTCCTCCGGCTGCCCCGGTCCGGCGGCGGCTCCGCGGCTCCCGGGCCGCAGCGGGTGCGGGAACGCGGGACTGCTCGGCGCGGGATGACCCCCGGCCGGGGACCCCTTCCCCGGCGCTCCCGGCGGAGCTCGGCTTCCTCCCGCGCCTCTCCCGGGCGGCGTGTTCTGCTGGGGGCCCCGCTCCGCGTGCGCCCGAGCCTCCGCGCCCGCGGGCCCCACCTCCTGCACCGCCCTCCCGGGCCGCCCTGGAGGGGAGGAGCGCAGAGCGTGCGCGCTCGGGTTGCAAACTTTCAGCTCCCGGCGCCGCTTCCCAAATAAGAGGTGGGGGCGGGGCCGAGCCCCGGGAGCAGCTCGTGGGCGGGGCCGGCGGCCGCAAGGCTGGCTCGGGTTACTTTTCCCCCTGCCAGCCCAGTGCCAACGATCGCGGGGCGCCCAGGGTCCGGCTTTCCTTCTCGGGGGGTGCGGGCGGTGGCTGGGGCGCGCGTCCTGGAGAGCCGGCCGGCTCCCGCGTGGCCCCGGTCCTGCTGGGATCGGAACAGGCTGTCTCCCTGAGATCAACACCACGGTGGAAGGAAAAAAGAAGTTCTGTTCATTTTAAATGCTAGGTAGCACAGTACCGCTCGGCCATTCAGCCATTCTCATGTTAGGTTTCTTAAGGAGGAATGATTGTATTTACGCTTTGGGTGAAAGGGTGACAATGCAACTCGCTTCTCTCTGAATTCTCCTGCAATATTTCAACCTCTGGATTTCATCTTACAAGCCTAGCAGCTCTTCTTCACGTTATATGTTTGCCATACTGTAATATTCATATTTGCAAAGTGAGCTAATGCTCGCTTGGATTAGTCATTAACCCGGAGGGGAAATTTGTTAGCAAGCCAAGAAAAAACAAAGCGTGTGCAGAGTTTCAGCAACTGACAGGGGGAGGGCCCTTCCACGTTCACTGGACACTGGACTCAGCTTGGGACCAGAGTTAGCTGTGAACTGGAGAAGAATTCTAAATTCGAATGTCTACCTCTCCTTCCCACATACGCGTAGAGATTCCTTTGGCCCTTAGTGATTCTTTCAACTACGGTTATTGATTTACATCTTCCCCTTGGCGACTGTTAACCCCTCCAAGTCAGAATCTGTAGAGCTCTCTCTCCTCTCCCTCTTCCTATTAACTAACACAAGGGTGTGGTTGCTATTTATTCATTCAATAAATATCCGTGAATTTCTCCTTTGTGCCCCCCCCCCCGCCCCATACACTCAGCATTTGTTGAATTAGGATGAGCGTGCTGTTTGGTACGTGTGGGAAGGATGACTAGCACCCAGGCATCTGTTGTACAGTGTGATGAGCTAGGATAATCAAATAGAAGAAACATTAAAGAAAGCAAAACGTCAGACTCCCCCCCTGCAATTTATCTATAAAACAGAGGAAACGCTGCAGCACACATACACAGCTATCAAATACTAGGGGTTTTTTGTTTGTTTTTTGTCTTGTTCTGAGCAACAGTAATTAGCAGACCCTGAAACTTGGCAATGACAAAATTCCTGGTAGAGTCGACGTCCTCTTAGAAAATGACCTTTGAAACTTATCATCCATTGTTAACCACCTTTATGGCAGTAAGGGGGAAGAAGGACCTTAACATTTGTTCACTGGAAAATATAACCTGTCTTCTCCACGCCTTTAGTTACAACAATCACTATATGCTGTGTTATCTGCGATGATGATTAAGGAAGACCACATAATTTATCTCCAAATCAAAATATTCCAGTTTACCAAAGGGGTTGCTATCAACAATTATGTGGTGTGATCAACAAGTATGGTGAATGTTTCAATAAAAAATTATTACAGCAAAAGACACATTGCCATTGTTGTTGTTGTTGTTAGGTGCCATCGAGTCGATATCTGACTCATAGCGACCCTCACAGGGTTTTCAATGGCTTACTGTTTCCGGATTGCCTTGGGAGTGGATTGCCAGGCCCTTCTATTTTTGCGGTGCTGGGAATTGAACTCAAAACCTCAGTGACTGCAGCACAGCGCTTTACCAACTAAGCCAAATCCCACCATTAATCCCCCTCAAAACAGTCTCCCTGGCTTCCGACATTCTTAACCCATCATTCTTGCCACTTTCTCAAGTAGTTCTTGAACTCCTCTTTTGTATCTTTAGTTGAGCTGTCCTGTCCTGAATCCATCTAAAATGGTTACCTTTCCTGGTCATTTTGACTTTGAGGAAGAGCCAGAAGTTGCACAGTGCCAGGTACGTTGAATAAGGTAGATGAGGACACACCATAATGTTTTTATTTGATGGAAATTGCCTTACCAGAAGCAATGTGTGACACGGAGCATTGTTGTGATGGAGGATGAAATCAGAGACACAAAAGAGGATTTCCAGAAAGAATGATGAGGTAAGTGTGTTTGAACCCAAGAGGAGTATTTTGAGAGGGATTAATGGTAATGTGTCTTTTACTGTACTGATTTTTTTAAACGTGCACCCTATTTTTATCACGCTGCGTATGTTGAAATATAAACCATGCTGTATAAGCCTTGTAATTATGAAGAAAAGTCAAATGTTAAGGGTTTTTCAACAGAATTTTCCGTGATGCTTTCATAATATTTTCAAATTTGTTTGCATTCATCTTTTCTGGAAAATCAAATGCTAAAAATTCAGCAGTCAAGCAAGAGTTTGCAAAATTTCATCCCACGGTGTCAACACACTGACTATACTCAGTACATAACACAACATAGCAAAAGAGGAAGGCCATACTGAATCTCTAATCCGGAAGACCAATTAACTATCTAAATGAATTAGCGTTTTGTTTACCCTCCAAGTCCTGAAAGCTAATTACTATTTAAATAAGGCCTTCTGCCTTAATTATAGCTGTTAGCATGTGAAAGTTTTAGGGAGGCCTGACTTCCTATCTGAAAAGGAAACTTGACATAGAAAGTGAATACTCACAAATAATAAAGGCAGAATTTTAGATAAACAGTGTGTGAAATTAATATGTATGCAGAATGATATAAATTTGCCAGCTTTTCTTCTCTATATAATCTATAGTTACAACACAGTGAATATGCACATGCATTATCAAACTTCATCTTCAACAACAGAACTCTTCCTCCTTTATACCTTGATATTTATTACAATTCCTTGCACATAACAAGGAACTGAATAAATCATTTTGTAATTGAATTGAATGTATAAAAGAACTGATACTAAAATCCAGGTCTCCTAAATTCCTCTTTCCTGCTGCTCTTTTTTTTTCTGACTTTGGGCCTCCCTGCACATTTAGGTTATTTATTCCATCAATGAAGTATGAAGTAAGTATGGTACTTGTAAAATACTAAGCTAGGCATGAGGAGGATGCAGAAATGAATGCCTAGTGGCTTTTATAGATCAAAGGCATCATGTGACTTTCTGAGGGAGAATTTTCTTCTGTAGTCTTTAATCAGGGAAAAGTGCCCTGGGAAACCCAGACAAGAGTTTTGAGGATCAATGTCATATTAACATTTCAAGCCAGTCAAACATTTATTGTTATTTTTATTTGAGAAGTGTGGATGGAGCATTTTGGATTAGTGGCTATTACTGTAATTTTTTTGATAAACACAGAGCAAAAGACCCAGTCCTCTTCCCCAGTTCAAAACAATGTTTTCAAGAAGGAAAGAAAAGTAATGATACTAAAGCAAGCTGCTCCAAATATTCAACCTTTTTTTTTTTTCACAATCTAGGGTTCTTCTCTTGGCAATCATTTTCTTCCCGTCATATTGTGGTTTTACTATATTCAGAACATTTAAAATTATTTCATGTTTTTCACATATAAACTGTCCTGTGTGTCTGTCTCTTGTGTTATCTTTTTTGAGAGATAACAAACAATTCTGCAAATTGCCGCCTGGGAAATATCTTACAGTTAAAGCAAAGCGTTCTTATCTATGACATTACCTCACTGCAAAGTCATCAGTTAATTAAATTATCCAGGCTGTTGATGATCTTGTCTTCCCCTCAATTCCATTTGGTCTGGATTCTTCACACCATAGTAATGTGGTTATCTCCCTAAATACACTACCTTCCCATCAGATAATTCAGATAGTAAGTGCTCAAACTTTTTTTTTTAAATAAGTCAGTGTTTATTTAAATTATTTTGCTCATTCATATATGTTAGGGAAGCCATCCTGCAACACAAAGCCGGTATTTGGCTTTCTTTTATTGAGTCCTATATGTAACTCAAAAATCAATGCCCATTGGATACGGATTCAAAACCGTCACCTATTTTAAAATCATACTTGGAGAAGCGGATTCAACTTTTCTAATAAAGAGAAACACTGCCATTAAGTCCTAATTTTAAGGATCTATAGCAGTATTTTGGAAGGACAATACCCACAAGAAAAGCTGAGCTTTCTTATTCTCAAAAGCTGAAACAACTAACAAGGGAGCATGTTGCATAGACAAAGAAAGAACAATCAATCCTACCTCCCCCTCCCCCATGGATTTATTGCTACTTTTCATGCCAGCTATCAAGTTGCAAAGTATCTAGAAAGAACAGACTGCTATTCCCACCAGTTGTTCTTGCAACTTCAGTTTAACTTTGTAGGACTCACAATCTCTGCACACATAAATATAACATGGAAAGTTTCAGGCTCAATAATTTTTGTTTGATAATGACAAAGTTTCCAGGTGAAAATAAAAGATTAGTGGGAGTCATTCTAAATCTAAAAAAATGAGATAATACATTAAGTAGATCGAGTAAACACAGATTTGAATATTATAAGACCATTAAGCTAAAAATTTTTTTAATTTTCTACAATGTTAAAAAGACATAAGTATTTATGTACAGTTTTATGATTTTCTGACTTATGTTTGGCATGGCAGACTTATTCGTCTATTTTTGTTTTGTTTTTGTTTTGATTCTTTGAGACAGGGTCTTCATTGTATCGCCCAGGCTACCCTCCTACCTCAACCTTCCAAATACTGGAATTACCGATGTGCACCACCACACTTGGCTAAGAAGTAGTTTATGATGCCATTTCCTATCAAATATGTATGTAGACGTGTGTGTGTTATTTAAATATGTCAAACTATAATGAAGCAGCTTTAAATGAACTTTGAGCTCAGTCTAAAAGTTGCTTATTCTTCCATTACTTAGCTAAAATTGCATATAAAGGAGGAAAATTCCCTCTACTTTGAACCTACTAAGGGTTTTAATTTCTGCAGCCACTACTAATCAAATATACAGATTTTCACTAAAAGCACATTTTTGTTTCCCGTTTGGGATCCTTAGACATATGAGCTATAACAGGATCTTATTCCTTAATTTTCCTAACTAGTCCCTTGATTATAGTATTTGAAAATACTATAATCATTTAGGGTGGGGGAGAGGTGGAAAGAAAGTGAACATATGAGAAAATCAGGAAGTGTTTCAATCTACTGTACCATCAAAAAGGAAAGGATGAAAATTAATACCAATCATTGTTTTCCTGCAGGGAGTTGGATGATTCCACAGGTTTTTGAGAGCACTCCCAAAGGTCTAATTGAACAGGAAAACTCACATTTGCTGCCAAAATGTCAGGAAAATGGTAGCTGACACCTACCCACAACCAGCTCACAAATGATAGCAATAGCAATTGTTGGCACTAATTGCTGTGATACATACGCATTCCATTCTAGAAAAAACTCCCAGATCAAATCTTTTTTCCATTTGAGTTCCATATATGTTCTGTCTTTAGTGACAAAGGCATGAGGCCATATCCATTGCTTTTTCACTGCCTTCCCCTTTTCCTGGACTTATTCCCCAAGAAGGAGCTGGGGTTGGATGAGAAGAGAAGATTTCAGGAGCTGGAGGAACCTCAGTTTAGGAACCAATAGAAAGATCTTTGGCGGTTAAATCCATGTCACCTGCCTCTTGGGAAATCTCTGCTGCAAGGTGGAGAGAATTCAAGGTGGTACCTGAATGACACCAGGGTGGTGGCCCCAGCCTCACTTCTGCCCAGATTCAAATCATGTCCCTGTGGCTGCCACGTGCTGGCCAGTCAGGGAGAGCAAAGAGGAAGAACAAGAGGAACATCAAGACAATGTGGGCCTCCCCCAGGGAGACCCAGGCAGTACAACTGGGGAGGTCTGCTTGGCTGGCTCTTGCATCGATTTCAGAGTCCTCTCTTCACCCTTCCTATCTATGTCCTTTTGTCACACAACTTCATCTCTACTAAGGTGCTGGCCTCAGATGTCCCTTTTCTTTGATTATTCATGTTTTAAAAAGAAATTCTTGAAAGATCCCAACTAATTTTATTACCCAAATGTCTTAGCCAATCTATAGTTAGCCATATAAACTAGAGTAAGGCAGCCTCTTTGGGCCAATATATTGAGAAGCTGGCTCCAAAGGAAGAGTAAGAATCTGTTTACCTTTGAAATTCTCTTTTCAGTACTTAGGACTGAACCCAAGGCCTCACACTTGCATGCTTTGCAAGTGCTGGACCACTGAGCTGCCACCTCCAGCCCTTATTTTTTATTTTTTATTTTTTTGTATTTTTTGAGACAGGGTCTTGCTAAATTACGCAGACTGCCTCTGGTCTCGAATTTGCGATCCTCCTGCCTCTGCCTCCCAAGCCGCTGGGATTAACAGGCGTGAGCCACCGCACCCTGCTTGAAATTCTCTTTTCTAACAGTGAGAAAGCAGTTGCTGAGGGCAACTGAGGGGGAAGGCATTTTTGAATGAGGGTCTTGTCCAATGCCATTGTGTCTATTCTAAGTCTACATGGCTTACTGAGGTTGTATAAACTCTGTTGTCAAATTGGTTTGGGGAGGCATTGGATTTTAAAATGGGAAATGCCACAGTGATAAGGGGAGAGAAAAAAGAAGATTCAGGAGTCTGTATTTTATAGATTTTAACACAGAATGATCTACAGCCATAGCCCTGTGGTATCTGATCCCATGAGACCTCCGAAGCTAAGCAGGGTCGGACCTGGTTAATAGTTGGATGAGAGATGGCCTGGGAACACCAGGTGCTGCAGGTTTGGGAGACGGACCCAGCAACCCACTCCCAAAAATCACCCGCCATTGAAAACCTTATGAACAGCAAAGAAGAACTGACAATAGTGTTTCGCCTGTTGTACGTAGGGTTGCTATGAGTTGGATACCGACTCGAAGGCACCTAACAACAACAACAACACAGAATGAAGATATGCAATTTATCAGAAGCTATCAATAATATGGGGCTGCAATTTAGCTCAGTTGGTAGAGCGCTACTCCGCACTCTCTGAGGTCTGGCGTTCAATCCCCAGCACCACAAAAACAGAAGGACATGGCAATCCACTCCAGAAGCAATCTGGAAATAATTAGCCATTAAAGACCCTATGAGGGTCCCTATGAGTCAGACCTGACTCCATGGCACCTAACAACAACAACATCAACAATATGATAATAGCAAATCATACTTTGGTTATCAAATTGAGGGTTTCTCTTCTGTCAGTATTAAAATAAAATAAATAAAAGTGGTAAGTAGATAGAGAAACACAATTATTATTTCTCATTAGATGTCAACTCTGGCTCTTTCTTGAGGATCTGGCTCCCCAGGAAAGACATATCACCTAGTTAATTTCACGTGTCAATTTGGTGGGCTAAGGTATGTCCAGAGAGCTGATAAACATTATTTGTGGATGTGTCTGGCAAGGTGTTTCTGGAAGAAATTAGCATGTGAATCAGCACACTGAGTAAAGAAGACACTCTCACCAATGTGGGCAGGAATCATACAGTCTGTTGAGTTGTTGTTAGGTGCCCTCGAGTAGGGTCATAGTGACCGTATGTTTAACAAAACAAAACACTCCCTGACACTGTCCCATGCCCAGCCCTATGTCAGTGCTTCTCTGGTATTCATAGGGTTTTCAATGGCTGATTGTTTGGGGAGTGCTTCAGGAGTGGGCTGCCATATCCCTCTCCCATTTTTCTGGGTATCAAACCCAGGGCCTCAGAGAGCACAGAGCAGTGCTCTACCAACTGAGCCAGGCCCAGCCCCTAAAGATGATATAATTCAATGATCACCATTATTCAGACAAATAATGTGATCTTATACTTGTCAGCTAATCTCAAAAATGAAAAATAAAAATCTGCAATGTTTCCATTAAGGAAACTCTAAATAATGCTGCCATTTTAGCAGCGACTAAAGTAGTAAGAAAAGTTTAAGAGATTAAATTTTCTATGATTCTTTTTTCAACAACTATATTAGCAAATAATAATGAGCCAACAGATTTAGCAAGGCATAAAAAGGCATCATACACCAACAAATGATAGAAATAAAATAAGGCAAAGTTAACTTTTAAGGTCTCTAAAGCAGAGCATTTAACTTGTTTCAAGCACATCAGAGTACTATAATTATGGTGGTTTTAAAATATGTCCACAGTTGGGTGTGGTGGTGTACACCTGTAATCCCAGCACTCAGAAAGTTGAGGCAGGGAGATAGAAAGTTCAAGGACACCCTGGACTACCTAGCAAGACCCTGTCTCAAAAAACATCCACAAATTCTTTAATATCTTCTCTTGAGAGGTAGAGACTAATTCCCCTCCCCTTGACAGGGTGGCCCCCTTCCAACAGAATACGGCAGAAGTGAAGATATGTGACTCTGAGCCTGTGACTTTGAGCCATAAAGGATATCATGGCTTCTGCCTGTCTTTCTCTGGGATCACTTCCCCTGTGAGGGAAGTCAGCCTCCATGCTGTGAGGACACTCAAGCAGCCCTGAGGACAACCCATAGTGGGGGATCCAGGACCCCTGCTGAGTACCAACACTAGCTGGGGAGCCATAGGACTGAGCTACCATGGAAGTCATCCTTCAACCACAAGTGGGCCTTCAGATGACTGCAGCCCCGGCTGACATCTTGACTATAACCTGTGAGAAACTGTGATCAGAACCACCCAGCTAAGCCAATCCTGTATCACAGAAACTGGGTAAGGTAATAAACATTTATTGTTTCACACTGCTAAGTTTTAGGGCAAGTTGTACAGCAATGGATAACCCAATATAGACTATTTCACCCATTTCTACATTAAGATTTCTATCACATAAGTATACAATATGTCAGTACCTCAGACATTACATACGAATTTACCCATCATCATTCCCGTCCCTATAGAATACAAGCTGTGCAAAGGCAGAATTTCTGTTTTGTTTAGAGGTGTACAATGACTGGAAAAATAGCACAGGGCACAAAGTTAGGTGCTTAGTAAATATTTTTGAGTATATGAATCATTTGATGAATTTCTATAATCTCCATTAGATAAAGAAGTAGCAGATTAAAAAAGCTTTCTGATTAATATTTCATTGAATAAACTTCAGCTACGAGGCTAAATGGTAATCATATTTACGGTAAAAGTGGATTACCCATGCCAATGGTATTATAATTTCAGTATGCAGATACAGTCTCTGTGAAATCTACTGACAAAAGGAAAATGTCAACTGGAGATAAAAATCTATAAAATTCGATAATTTCTCCACATTGTTGTAACCAATAACCAGCTATGAAAATAAAAAGTGCTACAGGAAAATGAAAAGCAAAATAATAACTAACTACACACAAATGGACAAACGCACATGCAAAAACCCACAAACTTCTCAAACCCACAAAGAATGTAGTGTGGAAGAATGGATTAAAAGGTCTCTAAACATCATTAACTTGATAACGAGAACATGCTGAAGAACTGTAAGGTGAGTACAATGTGTTGTTTTCTCAGTGCCAAAATAAACAGTGCAGTGTGCATTTTCAACACTTAACAAAGCTGTTGTTTCCTGTGTATGCTACATGCAAGATAGGACAGTATGTTTTCTTTGTTTCAGCAGCTTTCTTATTTGCATCTAGAGACCTGTCAAATCAATCTAATTATTTTCTACCATGTCTAACTGAATCCTCATCTACTAAATTGATTCTTTATTCAGTTAACACAATTTCCTCTGTGTTCATCCATGACAATCACTGTGGGTTTTTTTTTACTTTCTCTGCACTCACTGGACACTAAAGAAAAGCTAAGTAAAGAAATGGCTACAGTGTGTTTTATATTTCAGGTCTTGTTGTTGTTAGGTGCCATGGAGTCAGTATCAGACTCATAGCGACCCTCATAGGGTTTTCACTGGCTGATTGTTTTGGGATTGCCTTGGGAGTGGATTGCCAGGTCCTAGGTCAGTTGGTAGAACACAGCTCCACAGTCTCTGAGGTCACGAGTTCAATTCCCAGCACCACAAAAATGGGAGAAGGACATGGCAACCCACTCCCAAGGCAATCCCGAAACAATCTGCCATTGAAAACATTCAGGTCTAGAACATCTTTAAAAAGTCTGTGGTAATCTTGCCCATCCAAGAAAGAGTTGAATGTTTACCACCAGCTCCTACTCATCAAGTTGTTGATGAAAAGACATTTTTAACAATTCAAACATCTTTTCTAAAATAAAATATAACTCGCTCCAAAAGATCATCACCGCTAGTCTTATGTTTATCCACTGGAGGAGGGGCGTGCTACTTCAGCTTCCCAGCTGGATGGTGTCACGCAGATCCACACTAGGGAAGTTCAGTGAATCAGAAGTAGGAAACACTTCAGCAGGAGAAAAGTTAATGCCAATCTTGTGTGGGTTGGATGAGCTGAAACCAGACTGACTAACATGTCCTGGAAGAAATATTCATTGAAAATCAAAAAAGAGAGAGAGAGAGAGAGAATAAACAGAGAAAAATGATTGTTGTTGTCAGGTGCCACTGAGTGGGGTCCCACTCACAGGGTTTTCATGGGCTGATTGTTTCAGGATTGTTTTGTGAGTGGATTGCCACATCCTTCTCCCATTTTTACGGGACTGGGGATCGAACCTAGGTCCTCAGAAAGTGTAGAGCAGCACTTTACCAAGTGAGCTAACCCCAGAGATAAGTTGTTGCTGTTGTTGTTGTTGTTAGGTGCCATCGAGTCGAGTCCGACTCATAGCGATCCTATGTACAGCAGATCGAAACACTTGCCGATTCTGTGCCAGGCAAACAATCTTATTTATGTTTAAGTCCATTGTTGCAGACACTGTGTCAATCCATCTGGTGGAGGGTTTTCCTCTTTTGCGTTGACCTGCCACTCTTCCAAACATGATGTCCTTCTCCAGGGATTGTTCTCTCCTGACTACATGTCCGAAATATGTAAGACGCAGTTTGGCCATTTTTGCTTCCAAGGAGCACTCTGGTTGTACTTCTTCTAGGACAGAT
>VMDO01011233.1:0-67839 GCA_007922755.1 Pedetes capensis
TTACTCAGGCTGCCCCTGGCCTCAAACTTGGGTCCGTCCTACCTCAGCCTTCCAGGTCACTGAGGTTAAAGGTATGCACCACCACGCCTTTTTATCGTGAAAAATTTCAAAGTAGAGCAAGGCGAGGATGAGTGGTGAGGTCCGGGCTTCATGGACTGCGTTTCTAGTCTATCTCCATGTCTAGCCACACGGTCGGTGGCCTCCACATTAAGGTCGTAGTGACTACCCTCTGGCACCCTCCCTGTCTGTCTCCCCAGGTAACACAGAAATGTCTCCTTTTTTTTTTTTTTTTTTCGGTACTGGGGGTTGAACCCAGGGCCTCGCGCCTGCATGCTCTGCAAGTGCTGGACCACTGAGCTGCACCTCAGCCCATTTTTTTTACTTTTTGAGACAGGGTCTCACTAAATTACGCAGACTGCCTCCAGTCTCGAACTTGCAATCCTCCCGCCTCCGCCTCCCGAGCCGCTGGGATTATAGGCGATTATAGGCGTGTGCCACCATGCCCAGCCAGAAATGTCTCCTTTTGATTAGTTTGTTCAAAGCAGGGTGGAGACATGAGATGCCTTCCACATGGCCCCGTGCCAGGGTGGCTTGCTGTTGTGTCACGTCAAGCATTTCTCTGTCTCGGATACTTCTCATCTCTGTCCATGGTGGGTCCAGCCCACATTAGATATAGGTTAGGTTATTTTGGCAAATGAAGCCTTTGTTTAATCCTTAACTAGTATCACAGGGTCAAAATAGACTCCTGCGCAGGTGCTGGACTTGGGATGCTGTAGCACTTTGTTTAGCGTGGGTACATGTGTCATAGGGTCATATATGACCCCAGAAGCACAATACCAATTAAGTTAAATTGAGAGCCAGGCGCCGTATTCCTCACCTGTGATCCCAGCAATCTGAGAGGCGGAGGCAGGAGGATTGCAGGTTCCAGGCCAGAGGCAGCCTGCATGACTTAACAAGGCCCTCTCTCAAGACAAAAAGAAAGAAGGGGGCTGAGGATGCGGATCAGTGGTAGAGCACTTGCAAAGTATGAGTGAGGCCCTGAGTTCAACCCCCAAGTTACAAAAAAAAAAAAAAATGAAGAAAGAGACAACGTGTTCGGTGTACTCATTTGATATTAGGTCAGTAGGAGAAAAAAGTATTGTGTGGGAGAAGGCATTTTCAAATACATTTATCCATAAAGATTTACAAGTGAATTGTTAAGATAGGGGGTAGTGAAATTGCTGCATGTAAGGGTAAAAAGTAAAATAGGACTTAGAAATAAGAGTAAGGACTTAGAAAAATGTGTAAGACAGTCAGATGTGGTGGCGTGCACCTGCAGTCCCAGTGCCTGAGAGGCAGAGGCAGGACGATCACCAGTTTGAGGCCAGCTTGGGGTTATACAGTGAGTCCCTGCCTCGAGCTATACAGTGAGACCCTGCCTCGGGGAAAAGAAAATGAAAAAGGAAAAAAAAAAAAAAAACCGTGCTCCCAGACAAACCAAGGTATGTAAGAGATTTAAAGAATTGTTCTAGAATGATTGCCACTGAGTCAAGAAAGACCTTTCTGGAAGCGAAGACAGTCCACAGTGCTGTCGTCGGTGGTGGGTCCCCGGGCCTGCAGGAGCCTCACTGTACCTGGTCGTCTGTGAGGCTCATGGGGAAGGTGGAGGGAGTGGGGACTAGTCAGTTAGCTTTGACCAGGACGGGGGCCTGCTGGGCACTGAGAGCTTGAGAACCATGGTGATGGCCCTGGCATTGGCTGGGGACAGAAGCCAGACCCTGAGGGAATCTGGGCATACCGGGCCATGACTGCCTTTGGCGTTGGGAAGAGATTCCCGTCCACGGCGCATCAGGGTGTCAGGCTAGGTCACACCGCACATCACCAAGTGGCTCCAAAGCAGGCCTCTAGAACTTCCGAAAGAAGACTCAGGCAGGTGTACATCCAGGTGGAACAGGGAGGTTCCTGAACAGGCAGAGTGGAGGTTTAGGAACAGAGGTGAGTGTGAGGGTGGTCAGCCACACCACCGCAAGTGCCACAGCACAGCCGCTGGGGTGTCACATGGACGACCCCAAAGTCAGTGTACTCCTGGGTGTTCACACCGAGTCTGCAGAGACTGGCATGCACACGTGCACAGCAGGTGACTGCATGGCCTCGCTGGCCATGGATTTGGAACCATCTGTCCGGTCGTGAGCAGGGTGGAGCCCCGCACAGGCAGCTCTCATGGTGACTCCATTTGTAAGGGTAGGTGTGTCTCTCCCACAACCCTTAGTGGCAGGATGTCGGGTGAGGTGGGTTGGCGGCCCCTTGGGATACACATTTGATAGAACCCACAGAAGTATGTAGCTAAGGTGAGTGTTCTCTCGTGTGTGGTACCCTGGAATACTTGGGGAAGACAAGGAGGAAATATTTGCATTTCCACCATGAAAACAAATGCCGGCTGGGCACTCTGGCACACGCCTGTAATCCCACTGGCTCTGGAGGCTGAGGCAGGAGGATTGCAAGTCTGAGGCCAGAGACAGCCTGTGCGACCAAATGAAACCCTGAATCAAAGTGAAAGAGGGGTTGGGATGCAGGTCAGTAGTGGAGTGTTGCTGAGCGTGCTTGAGGCCCTGGGTTCAACCCCTAGTGCTAAAGGGAAAAAATGTACTAGCAGGTGTCCCGGGTCTCATGGGAAATTGGCAGAGGACTTACACAGAGGCTTGGGGAGGCCAGGACAGGAGTGGGCACTGGCTTCGGTGCTGCCCATCTCTCCTTCCCTTTTCTCATCACCACTACCCACATGCGTAGTGGATTCACCCCTCCCTGCTCTCCCGCCTTCCCTCACCCTTGCTGAGTCCCTCACCGCTGCCAAGTCCCACCATCTGAGCACCAGTGGCACAAGGAGGCATCCAATTAATGTGTTGTTTCATTGTAAAGGCATTTTTGGTTTCTAACAACAACAAAGGGTGCTCTTTATTTTGAAGTCATTGATTTTTATTTGTTTGTTTTTATGTTTTTGTTCTTGGGTTTTTTTTGTTTGTTTGTTTTTTTGAGACAAAGTCTCACTGTGTAGCCCAGGCTGGCCTAGAACCTGCTGTGTAGACCAGACTGGCCTCAAATTTACCTCATCCTCCTGCCTCAGCCTCCCGTGCTGGGATTACAGTTGTGTACCATCATGCCCTGCCGAAGACAGTTTGGTAATGAAGGATTCTGATGTCACTTTTATTTCCCACAGAATGCCAACTCCTGTCCAGTCGATCGAACGATATTTAAATGTATTTGTATTCGCGCCCAGTTTGGTGGTAAAATCTTAAAGAAGGTAAGTGTAGCTGCTGCCTGCTCCCACTTACGTCCTTGTCTTGTGGGAAAGAGCGTCCTCTTAAGAGGGTACTTGCTGTTCTGAAACAAGCGAGTGTCAGTTCAGTGCATTTCAGAAGTGGACTACAGTGCCCTTGGCAGCCTAGGCATGAGGCCCAGAGCCGGAGCTGCTCCCGTGGGTCATGGTACTGGGTAGGAGCTGCAGCTGAGAGTCAGGGTTCCTGGGCCTCTGCTCCTCACCCCTGTCACCCGAGCATCTCCAGCCTGTTTCCTCTCGAGCGGCAGTGGTGGCAAGGAGAGGAGAGCAGCGTGGGGAGCGCACGCTGCTCAGGCAGCTTTCAGAGAATCCTGGGCTGCGACCTTCTGCTAAGACCCACGGCAGGAAGTTGTTTTCCTCTGCTCTGGGCACTTGTCCTTGTTCGTCTGCTTTCTCTTCTTTTGTTGTGGGGTTTTTGTTTTTGTTACTGTGCTTTTGGGGTGCTAGCAGTTAAATCCAGGGTGTTGCACATGCGAGGCAAGTGCTCTACCACTGCTCTGCACCCCCGGCCTCTGTTCTGGTTTGGTTTTGGGGTTTGGAGTTTTTGTTTGTTTTAGTACTGGGGGCTTGAAGGGCCTCACGCATGCTGGGCAAGTGCGCTACTGCTGAGCTGCTTCCCCAGCTCCCTTTGCCCCCTTTTTATTTTAGGACAGGCTCTTGCTGAGTTACACAGGCTGCTTCTGGTCTCGAACTCGTGATCCTCCTGCCTCAGCCTCCCAAGTAGCTGGGATTTCAGGTGAGCACCACAGTGCTCTATGCAGCCTTTGTTGTTTGAGATAGGGTCTCACTGTGTGTCTCAGGCTGACCTTGAACTCACACTTCTCCTATCTCTGCATCTTGAGCCCTGGGAATACAGGCGTGCACCACCATGCCTGGCGTTCATTTTTTTTTTCTTTTTCCTTTGTGGTGCCAGTGATGGAACCCAGGGCCTCGTTCAGTCTAGGCAAACACTGTACCACTGAGTTGACTCCAGCTTTTCTTGTTTTGTCACCGAGCAGCACCGGAAAGGCCCGTAGGGATCTGTCTGAGACCTAAATACTGGAAAAGCCTGGGTGTTTCTGTAACTCTGCCTTTTACCTCTGCGTGCACAAACTGTGAGGAGCTGCACCTGCGGGGAGACTTGGGCTCTTTTGCATCTGGATTTCTTAGGGCAGGTGACATCTTCTTCACCCTGGGCTCTTACCTCTGTGCTGATAGTGGCCACGTTGATGTGCTAGTCCAGACGTCCCTGTACCTGGCTGTTGCTTGCACCTGGTGCGCTGTGTGGGCAGCTTCAGGCTTCTGGGACTAGCGGGAAGCTTGAGCTAGCACCTCTGTCCATAGACAGTTTTCTTCCACTGAAGTAGCTGCCAGTGTCCCGCAGGTCCTGAGCTCTCAAGGCAGTCCTGCTGGGAGAGACCCGCAGTGACTCTAGGTCCAGTCGTGGAGGTACAGGCCTGGCAGGAGGCCCTCGACCCACCTTGCTATAGAGAAAGGGCTGCCAGCATGTCCCTGAGGGCTGGCATGCCAGCAAGAGAAAAGGGGCAGCTTCTGGGAACTCTGGGGCAGGAGGAGGAGGCGGGTGTCCCATTTGGAGAAAGCGTGTCCACAGAACTTGCCTGTTTCACTCAAGTGTCCGAGGGCCTCCATGCCCCAGAGGCCGATACAGGGAGGCTACTTCCAACACACGGCTGCCGCCACCTCAGGTGAGCCCTTTGCCGGGGCAGTGTGCTTTGCCTGGCGTGTTTCTGAGTCTTTGTCACTGAGCTGTTGAAGCCGTTGCCTCAGAGTTGCCCTCTTTTGTCAGCACACGTGCCTGTCCTCCACAGCACTCACATGCAGAGCGGAGAGTGTCCTGTGGAGCCCCTGGGCTGCAGGCCTCAGCCCCTCTCCTGTGTCATGGTTGCGTTGCTCAGAGTCACCTCACCCTCAGTTACCTGCCCTGTGGCAGAGAGGGCGTGCAGTCGCCAGTGATGAAAATGCGGGGCTCCGGGCCAGGGGCCTGCGTAGGTCTTACGCAGTGGGCCAGCTGTGCCTCAGCTGCACATCCCGCCATGATCGGCTGCGTGAGTCCCGGCACGTGACCCTCCAATGTGTGACCATAGTTCTGCCTTCAGATTCCAGTGGAAAACACCGGCGCTCACAAGGAGGCGGAGGAGGACCCAACCTTCTGCGAGGTGTGTGGCCGGAGTGACCGCGAGGACAGGCTCCTGCTCTGCGACGGCTGCGATGCTGGGTAAGGGCAGCGGGGCTGCCACAGGCCGGCGGGCCGTGTGGGGGGACGGCTGCAGGAAGCACTGACGCTAAGCGCCATGGGTGCTGAGCCTGCAGACCGTGGCACCGCTGACTCTCCTGGCCTCTGTGTTTGCACCTCTCCATTCTGGGCTGTCTCAAGAGGGTGGGCATGGGCACGGTTGTGGGGGACTCGTGAGGCTGCCTCATCCTGGCTGCCTTGGCTCCGTCACCATTCTGATTATGACCTACGGCCCACCACCCCAGCCTGGCAGGAGAGTTGGGAATGCCTGTTTTGTGCTCGATGCCCCTGGCTTCTGGGAGCCTGCAGGCGTCTCTCCCTTGCAGTTTGGTCTTCTTGAGGTGAGGTAGACTCCCCAGCCCCTGTGGCCTCTTGCCGGGGCCTTTGGCTGTCGGTTTGAAGTCTCTCTGCCGTAAAATTGTATGATGGGGTTGTGGAAGGTTTTCCATGGGGTACACACCCCAAAAGGAATCGAGAAAACCAGTAAGGCTTGTAGAGCTGGGATGTTCCCTAGGTCAGAAAGGCGAAGTTTCAAGGTACAGGGAAGAGGCCTCGTGCTGTTGTATGTAGAGGCTGCAGACTGGCCTGTGGCTGCTGGTCCTGGTCACCAGACCCTGGAGCCCCATCTTGGACTTGCCAGCACAGCCTGCCCATCCTTCCCTGACTCACGCCCTTCTGTCCTTGTCCTCACACTGTGCACTTGCCCTTGCCTCTGCTCCTCTCACGCCCACCCCCGCCCCGATCTGTGGGCACCTGCTGGTTGTGTGGCCTGCACTGCACGAGCTCAGCCTGGCTTCCCCAGGCCCCTTGACCAGTCGTGCCCTCCCTGTGCCCACTGGAGTTCGGTACCCATGCCTTGAGCTCCTGCCTGCCTCCCAGGCTTCTACAGCCCCTGCCTGCTGCTGCCTCCTTCCAGTATCCGGGCACAGCTGTGCCTTGGCTCTCCCACTCGCAGACCATGTGACCTTCCCTCCTCTCTCCTGAGTTTTAGCTTAAACCCACATTGTGACAACTCATCAAAGGCTTCAGCTCCCTGGTCTTCCCTCTTCAGGTTCCTACACGTTGCTCACTGCCCCTAGCCCCTTGGTGGTGCTCATTGTGGTTTTGCTGAGTGTTTTTGTTAAGACAAAAGGGTCAAGAAATAAGATCTCATGGAACACAGGGTCAAGGCAATGGCCTAGCACTCAGAACTCTGCTCGTTTGTGACACGAATCCCCTTTTCCTCCTGTTGCTGCTGTTCCGTGCAGGGGAGAGAAGGGGCCGGGCAGGCCGGAGCAGCTGGGTGCTGCCTGATCACCAGGACGGTGTTGGAAGGAGAGGCCGTTTCTAGCTGCAGGCACCTCGCTGTTGTGAGGTCCATCACGGACCGTGCCTGCATGGCCTGTCGGGGTTCCTGCCGGACACCACAAAGTGCTGTGGAGTTTTTGCCACAAAGCCTAGTTTTTCTTTAAATTGTGCCAACAATTTTTAATTGTCAATTCTTTATTTGTTTGTATTTGTTTTCTGTTTTGAGACAGGTTCTCGCTGTAGAGCCCAAGCTAGCCTTGTACTTGTGACCCTCTTGCCTCCCAGCTTCTCAGATTACAGGCGTATGCCACCACACCCAGCTCTGTTCATTCTTTTTCAAACTCAGGGCTTCACACATACTTTGCAAGTGCTCTACACCAGACTACAGCCCCAGCCCATTTTTTATTTTTTATTTTTGAGGAGGGATCTCTCTAAGTTACACGGGCTACCTCTGGCTTCAAACTCGAAATCCTCCTTCCTCAGCCTCCCAGGTCACTGGAATTAGAGGCACGTGTCACGTCATAATCAGTATTTTGTTGTCAGTTCTAGGAATCTGTAGCAGTGATTCTTGGAGATTTTTATAATTCCATTAAATTTTTTATGTTGTATTTGTAAAGCTAACATTGATTTTATTGTATTACAACTCAAGTATGTAAAAGTCCTGATGGACCTAAAATATTAAAACTGGTATATAGAGATTCCTGTATATCTGAACATCTGCATACTATCGACACGTGTAGTTTGCTAAGTTTTCTTACAGGTAAGTCTTTCACCTCACAAATCTAAAACCCCTCGATTATTCATTTTGAAATGGGATCCCAAGGCTTTCTCTTGGTGTACTCGTATTATGTGAAGTAAGACACCAGTTATCTCTTGAGTTTTTAAAAAATTACAGCCTGATTTGAAGGTGCACATAAAAGAGTTCTGCCCTTCCCCGGGTGCCACGTCGGTTCTTGGCAGCCAGCAGCACACCGTGCTCTTGAGAGCCTGGAGCTGCCGGTGCAGGCTGAGCGGTGGGTCTCCACACACCAGCTGGGAGGGCCTTGTAGCCCTCCTTCCTGCCGTGGCCAGATTTGAACCTGAGTGAGCTCGCCTGGCCTGGCCATCAGTGGGCGCTCGTTCATCGCAGAAGTGGCCTGGCAGAAGTGCTTTAACAGCTTCTGGGGCTCAGCAGACAGGGTGCAGCTGAGCCCTGCTGGCTCTCCGGAGTCCTTTGAAAGAAGTTACTGGTGGTTCTTGACTCCCCCCCCCCACCTTCCCCCCTCCCCCAGAGAATATGCGAGGTGAGATCTTAGGGTGGAATTTCCCCGGGGTTCTTCACAGTCCCCAGTCCTTACACTGGCAGGGGGTTGGAGTGCTGTGTTCTGGGAGGAGTCGGCCTCTCTCCCTGCACATCCACTTCCCCTCTGCCTTATTTGAGGACCCAGAGAGGGCTCACAACTGACAGCTGCTCATGGAGCAGGCTTAGTGGAGAAGTGGGGGTTTCTCTCGTCCAGTCCCATGAGCTACGTTGAGTCCAGGTTTGGATTCCCAGGGAAATTTTCACGTGGCTTCTTTTCCTCATGCCTTTGTTCGTGGCTCAGGGCCACTGAGATCGTTGGGGTGAAGTTTCAAGATTTCAAGATTTCTACACAGTCCCCGGCTGTGTAGAAGGGGACAAGATGGCCCACACCAGCACAGTGCTTCCCAAACTTCGTTCCTGGAAAACCTGATGGAAACAGTTAATATTGTGGTTGAGCAGCGTTTCAGTTTAGTTTCAGCAAAAATTTCTTCCATTAGCTCTGCCTGCAGTGCTGGCATTTGGAACTCTTGGGGCCACCGTGCAGGCGGGGTGGGTGAGGAGGCGTGGGATGGCGAGCAGCTTGAGTTTTTGGAGATGAGCCCCTCTGGAAGGTGGATGCTGTGAGCACCTGCCACAGTCACCTGGTGAGCTCAGAGCCAAGGTGCAGGACTCACTGGTGGCCCAGCCGTTGTTCCCATCAGCCTGGGGGTGATAGCTGAGCCTCCGAGGGGGTGTGGTCTGGTCCACCTGGCTGCCACGGCAGAATGTCACAGCCTGGGCAGCGTGAGCCCAAGGCCTTCATTTCCTCACAGTTTAGAGCAGGGAAGGCGGGCCCCTGGCGGGGTTGTTTCCGAGTGAGGCCTGTGCCCCTCTCTGTGTCCTCGTCCGCTTGTGACATTGGGCCTCGTCCTTACAGCGGCTCTTATCTTTCATCCCTTTCTTGAAGTCTTCAGAAACTATGGCAGTGGGCCGAGGGCTTCAGCTGCTGAATTTTGAGATCTGTTGGAAGAAGACTCAGACTCATTTCCCCTACTGAACTCTCAGCACAGATCGCCTCTGACTCTGGATGTGGGGTCTTTCCCACACCAAGCGGTCAGTCCTGTAGTTCCCTTCCGGCACCAGCAGCCTGGAGTGGTGTCGGGTCCTGTGGGCGAGGGCTCTGTTCCCAGTACTGCTCTGCCCTTCAGATGCTAGCCGCAGCGTCTGTCCTCACCACGCCGCCGGCCGCCGGTGAATCAGTCCCCACCGTCCCCTCCTGGGGCTCATGGGGCTCAGGGAAGCAGCCTTGCTGCTGTATTGTGGGGGGCATCACAGGATGCAGGTGGAGAGGGGCATGTGGGAGGTGGGAGAGGGTGGTCCCTTCTGTAGGAACCTCTGTGTGCCCAGCTCTCCGAAGCCCTGTCCTCACGGGTCTTCAGGGAGACTCTGTTGCGCAGACACGATTGTTGCTTTTAGGTGCCGTCGAGTCATAGCCAACTCATAGTGACCCTCATAGGGTTTTCCGTGGCTGATTGTTTTGGGATTGCCTCAGGAGTGGGTTGCCACGTCCTTCTCCCATTTTTGCGGTGCGGGGAACCGAACCTAGACCTTAGAGACTGCAGAGCGGTGCTGTACCAGCTGAGCTAAACCCCAGGCCCTAGACATGATTGAAGCCCAGATACTCGTATTGAAACATGATCGGACAGGAAGGGATGGCGAGTGCTGATAGCAAGGCCTCTGCCCAGGTTCTGTGGCATCTTCTGTGGGCACAGGGCAAGACCCTGATATGGGGCTCTGATCAATCATCTACTGTCAGACAGTGAGGGTCAGAGACAGGAGGAGATCTGAGTTTCTGTGACCTGCCACGGGAGGGAGTTAGGAGGCAGGAACCAGGGAGAAGAACCGGAACGTACATTCTATCGTGTCGACTGTGGGTGCAGGTCAGTATGCGAGCGAGCGCGTCGCAGACCGGGGTGCTGTCTTTGCAGCTCACTTGCTTGGGTGTCCAGGGTCTGAGGCTGGGACAGACGCTGGGCCTCTTCTTCCCATAGGTACCATATGGAGTGCCTGGATCCCCCGCTCCAGGAGGTGCCCGTGGATGAGTGGTTCTGTCCACAGTGCGCCGGCCCTGCCGATGGTAATGTGCACCGCCCTGTAGTGCTTGGGCCTTCTGGTGGGTCTGCTGCCTGAGCCGAACCTTGGGGTGGGGTTTGCTGTGGTGGTGGGGAGGACTGTGGGGCTTCCATCACGCGCTCGCGTGAGAGCGGGGGTGGGGGTGGCTCAACCTCTGGAGGCCATGGTGAGTCATCGGTGTGGGGCTTCTGGTCCTCAAGGTCTGGAGAGCCCCAGTCTGGGAGGAAGCCCCTGTGTCTTCGCGTGGCCCACACGGGCCAGGCAGCCCGCTGGGCTGAGCCTGTGATGTGTGGGTCCCGGGACCCAGCAGCCTGAGGGTTTCTTCTTCCAAGATGCGGCTCCTGTGAGTGACGAGGAGGTCTCCCTGCTGCTGGCCGACGTGGTGCCCACCACCAGCAGGCTGCGGCCTCGCACAAGCAGGACCCGGGCCATCGCCAGGACAAGGCAGAGCGAGAGAGTGAGGGCGACTGTGAATCGGAACCGGATCTCCACCGCCAGGAGGGTCCAGGTGGGTGGCCAGTGCTGGGGGCTGGACCGAGGGTCCTGGTGGCAGCGTGGGGTCTGTGGCTCCTCTGTGAGCCAGGCCCAGCTCACACACGGTCAGTTTGGCAGGAGGTTGGGTGAGTGCACTGAGGGCACACACCTCACCCCTAAGCCAGGTCAGCCCTCCGGGTCCTGTGGGACTGTCCTCTCGGTACAGTGAGCCAGGAGCCCGGGCCCAACCCACAGTGGACGGACGGTGACCATGAGAAATCCCCCCACATGCCAGATCCCTGTGCTGTGCTGGCCCCTCATCCTCCAGGCATGGACGAGCACCTTCACACCTGGCTGTGGGAGTGCGGGTGGGGAAGCCTGGCCAGTGCTCTCTGCCAGGCCAGGCGTCCTGTGTGCAGCACATGGGCTGGGAAGGCTGGGCCCGTGCCTGCGCCACATGCTGTCTGAGGCATGCGGTACCTTCTTGCTCCTCACTCTTGCCCTGTGTGCGCCTTGTTCTCAGGACCCTGCTTCTCACTGTCCTCTTGAATCACCCTTTCTGTGCCACCTACCATCCCTCTCCCCGCCCCAGCCAAGGCCCCCTCGCCTGCGCACGTGGACCCTCTGGGCCTGTGCTGGACCCTGCTCTCTGCTCCCTCCCATTCCCTTCTTTCCTGTGCTTGGCACCTCGTTTCCTTCTCGGTACCTGCTGAACCCTTGCAGTTGGTTCTCACCCACGCCCACCTCCTGGAACCCCGCGGGAACCACTGTCCTTGTGACCGTGCCAGCCCAGCCCTGTGGAGCGGAGGGAGGTGCCAGCCTGAGACCACCCAGGAGTCTCCAGTTGGCCCCTGCGGGCCACGTTCAGGGCTCCGAGCAGGGTCTTCAGTGGTGCCATCCCCTCCGTGTGGGCCTGCTCGGTGTCCCCCTTGGAAAGGGTGGTCTTCACTGCCGTCAGCACTGACAAGCACTGGCCCTTGTGTGCAGCATGTGCCGAGGCATCTCATGTCTTCTCTGCTGGATGAGACCATTGAGGCTGTGGCAACCGGCCTGAGCACGGCTGTGTACCAGCGCCCCCTGACACCTCGTGCCCCCACCAAACAGAAGAAGAAGACCGGTAAGCCTAGCACGCTGGGCAGGCCTCCACAACCTCTGCCCTGGAGTCTGGGGATTTGGTCATCTCTTCCTTTTTTGTGTGTGGTACTGGGGGTTGAACCCAGGGACTCGGGCTTGCATGCTCTGCAAGTGCTGGACCACTGAGCTGCGCCCCCAGCCCACTTTTTTTACTTTGTGAGACAGGGTTCTGCTAAATTACGCGGGCTGCCTCTGGTCTCGAACTTGAAATCCTCCTGCCTCTGCCTCCCCAGTCGCTGAGATTACAGGCATGCGCCACCATGCCCGGCCTCTTCCTTCCTTTTGTAGTTTTCTCAGCCAAAAGTACAATTGACCCTCCACATCCCTGACTCATCCACCCATGGACTGAAAGTATTTGGGGGAAATCATCCTGTACTGGACATGTGTAGGCTTTCTTCTTGTCGTCACTCCCTAAGAGTGCAGCGGTTTGTGTAGCATCTGCATCGTGTTAGGCATTGCTGACACCCTAGAGCTGGGTGAAAGTGCACTCGAGTGGCGTTGCCCTTTGATAGAAGGGGCTTGAGCACCTGCAGGGCTTCAGTGTCCTCAGGGGCCCCAGAGCCACCCTGCAGATACCAAGAGCCAATGACCCCTGACACCACCTCTGGGTCTTGCTGCCACCAGACTCTCCCTCTCCTTCTGACCCCCAGTGCTTCTCCCAGGCACATTGGTCAATGTGGACACAGGGGTTCCTGTCTCACTTGGGGGACTACCATCTGTGGCCTCTTAAAAATTAACTTCGCTGAGGCGTACACGTGTAAGTGCGTGGTGCCGGCTTGGCACACGTAACTGCAGCCCCTTAGGGACATTCACCAGAGGAAGTTCTCTCCATCCCTCCAGGCAGCCCTGGGGTCATTTTCACCACTGTCCATCAGCTTCATAGGGCGAGTCGCAGGCCTAGTGTGGGTCTTCAGTCTTGCTTCATTTGCTCAGCATAGCTTTTAGGGTCCGTGGTTGTATATGTGGGGTTAGCATCTTCCTTCTGTTCTGTGGGTGCACCACAGTTTGTTAACCACCTACATGTTGATGGGTTGGGGGATGTTTTCAGTTTGGGATGCTTTGGAAATTTTTTTTTTTAATTAATTTATTTATTTATTTATTTATTGCCCAGCTCGAAAATTTTGGTTTTTTGAGACAGGGTTTCACTGTGTCACCTTGGCGACTGTGCAGCCCAGGCTGGACTTGAACTTGTGGTTCTCCTGATCAGCCTGCCATGTGCTAGGATTACAGGCATGTGCCATCACACCTGGTTCAGTTTGGGACTCCTAGGAATAAAGCTGCCAGGAGCACTGTGCGTGGGTCCTTTTGTGGACAGATGTTTTCACTTCTCTTGGGTGGTAGGGAGGAGTGGAAGTTGGTTCGTCAGCTAAATCTTACGTATAACTTTTTATCCCCCTGGTATTGCCGGGTTTGAACCCACGTCTTGGCCTACTTCGCAAACACTCTGCCGCTCGGCTGCATCCCTGTCACCCATACTTTTACACTTTTTTTTATCTTCAGACCGGGTCTCACTAAGTTGAGCAGGCTGCCTCTTGCCTTGAGCTTGTGGTCCTTCTGCCTCCACCTGAGTCACTGGGATTACAGGCAGGCGCCACCACACCCAGCCCTTAGATTTCACTTTATAGGACATTGCCAGATATTTCTCCAGGGCTGTGGTGATTCCGTACTCATGTTAGCGGTGTCTGAGAGTCCTGCTACTCCACATGCTCAGCGATGCTTTGAATAGCTGGGTTCGAGTTTTCTTCCACATCAGTAGGGGTGTGGGCTAGGAGTCCTGGCGTTCTGCGTGGCACTGATGAGGTGCCGAGCCTTACTGCGCGCTGGTGACGTGGCAGGCTCAGATGTGGGTGCACACGTGCACGCCAGTGTCCTCTTCAGGAAAATCCTTTGAGTGAGGTGGGAGTAGAAAGACCAGAGTGGAGTGCTGTGTTCTGGGCATGCAGTTCACTGTTGTCCAGGTCTTCTAGTGGGCAGAGCGAGGCAGTCTCGTCTGTCATGAGGTCACACTGACACTTGCTGCTGAGGTTTAAGATTAAGAGGGCTTTCCCTTCTCATATGCACGTCTCTCTTATTTTCTTCATGCCAAGACTGCTTCTCAACACTGACAGTAGCAGCTCATTCCCTTCTTCCTATTGTATACAGAGTAGTGGAGAATAAAGGCATCAGATTGCTACCACTATTTGACTAGAGGTGGGAGTTTAAGATTGTTTTTCCTTTTGTCCCATTAAGGACATTGAGTCAAAGTCCCTGTTGAACAACTTGCAGCAGTTTTTCTGTGTTTGGTTACGTATGCATCATTGTTTTGTTTGTTTTTTTGTTTGGAGAGCGGGTCTCACCTTGTAGCCCTTAAACTTGCAATCCTCTGGCCTCAGCTTCCGGAGTGCTGGGATGACAGGTGTGGGCCGCCACACTCTACAGCTCTTAACACCGTGATGTAGGCAGCGTCAAAAGTTCTAACTGTGTCACAAATGTGATGACATTTTAAAAGTAGTTCATTTGAGGCAAAGTGGTGCAGGCCTATGGTCCCAGCCCCTTGGGAGGCTAAGGCAGGAGGACCACCTGAGCCCAGGAGTTGGGGGCCAGTTTGGACCACATACTGAGACCCTCCAGCCCCGCCTCAAAAAAGTATTTGAATCCAAATCCAAATCAGAGCCACGTTGGGCTGCCGGCCGTGTGTTACCCCTGCCCTTGCCCTCCACCTGTAGGGACTGGGTCTTTGGTTCTGTGGGGTGTGCTAGTCAGCGCCAGTGGCCCCCTGCCCTTGGCTTCTGTCCGGGGACTGGTAACTGGAGCCCACAGGGCTGCCTGCACACAGGCATGGACCCCGTCTGCTGGCCTCTGTGTGGCGAGGGCACGCTGTCACAAAGCTGCCGTGGTGACGACAGCAGTGGCTGGTGCCAGAGCTCAGATGCATCAGCTCAGTGACGTTCTAAGGGGACACTGTCTGTCCGCACAGTCACCCTCCTCCAAGGGGACGCATTCCAAGCCCCCCATGCCACACGCAGTCCATGTGTGTTCCACACTGACACAGCG
This sequence comes from Pedetes capensis, assembly GCA_007922755.1. Classification (NCBI taxonomy): domain Eukaryota; kingdom Metazoa; phylum Chordata; class Mammalia; order Rodentia; family Pedetidae; genus Pedetes; species Pedetes capensis. The sequence goes on from VMDO01011233.1 coordinate 14,869, forward strand.
GTGATGCCGCTTAGTTCACAGCCCAGGCTCAGGAAGAGAGGAGCAGCTGTGAATGGTGACACTGGAGTAGAGGGAGGTGGGCGCCCACTGCACTGTGTCCCCTGGGATGCTGGAGACAAGGGACAGCAAGGCGAGCGGGCCTGGCATTCCGAGGCAGCAGTGATCCTGCAGCAATGGGTCAGCTAACCACAATAGCCGCCAGGTAACCAACAGGGGTGGCCTGTGCTGCAATGCACGTGCTAGGAAAAGGGGTGATCCCCACCCTGGGCAGGATAGGGTGGGACAGCCCAGGACCTCACGGTGCTCTGAACAGTGCACAGCTTAAAACCCGTGGATTATTTATTCCTGAAATTGTCACACTATAGTTGAACACCGATAACTGGACAGAAAGGGAGAGCTGGATGAGGGCTGGCCGTGCTGCTTGGCCAGGGTTTCTGTAGGAAAGGCCCTTGCACACACCTTAAAAGTGCAGCTTGTAGGGATGAAGCCGGAGCGAGTGCCTCTTGTTGTTAGGTGCCATCGAGACGGTATCCGACTCACAGCGACCCTACGTTCAACAGGTGAAACACTGTTGTCAGTGCTTCTCTGCTGTCCACAGGGTTTTCAATGGCAGATTGATTTCTGGAAGTGGGTTGCTGGGTCCTTCTCCTAAGCTTACAGTATCTGGTGTTCCCAGGCCATCTCCCATCCATGTACTAACCAGGGCTGACCCTGCTTAGCTTCTGAAATCTGACAGGATCTGAAGCCCCAGTGCTAGGGCTGCAGGCGAGTGCCTGCCTAGCCTTCCCTTATTTACCACTTTATAAAATAATCCAGCTGCTTAGGAGCACCCTTCTGAGGTCATTAGCATTCTCCCTCTGAACTGTCTCATGGATGGGAGTATACTTGCTGTTGTCAGGAACACACCTCTTCAGTGCTAATCTAGTCTCCTGTCGTCACCTTGAATTCCCTGCCCTGCTAAGTCCTGGCAAATGAATTGCCCAAGATGTCAAGGCCCTAGAATGAGGGTCTATAGTGGCACCCTTGAGGGTGGGTTTGGAAGGAATCACAGCTGCTTTTGCTGTTGTTTTCTGTCCACACAGTACATTTCTCCAGGGGGTTCAGAGAACTCATCGGGAGAGCTCTCTGTGGCAGGCCCACAGTGGGCATGTTAGGACTGTTGTTCCTTTGACTCTTGGCTGTTGTCATTTTTGTTCCTTGACTGTGAAATATTCAGTGGCTCTGGAAGTCAGAGCCACTCAGAGAGGTTGGAGCCACCCCTGCTCACCACCTGGTTTACCCCACACCACAGGAGTACATGGCTTTATGTTTACAGTTGTTTCTCCATTTAAAAAATCCAAGCTGCCTGGCGTGGTGGCGCACACCTGTAATCCCAGTGGCCCGGGAGGTGGAGGCAGGAGGATCGCAAGTTTGAGACCAGAGGCATTCTGCATAACTTAGCGAGACCTTATCTCAAAAAGTAAAAAAAATGGGCTGGGGGTGCAGCTCAGTAGTCCGGCACTTGTAAACCATGCAAGCATGAGACCCTGGGTTCAACTCCCAGTACCGAAAGAAAGAAAGAAAGAAAGAAAAAAAAACACCCAAGCTGGGTTCAGTGGTGCCATGGACAAGATGGAGACAGGCAGGAAGAGTACAAGTCGAGCCTGGAGGCAGGCTGTGCAGCCTAGCCAGACCCTGTCTCAAAATTTAATTTTTTTTTTTTTAATTTAAATGGGCCTAGGGATGTGGCTCAGTGGTGGAGACTTGCCCCACATGCACTAGGCCCTGGGTTCCACACCCAGTAACAAGAAAGATAAAGTATGATAAAGTGAAAATAAAAATCTCAAAATCCAAGCTAGCACGTAGAGTGCTGAGGTGCCCTGACCCCTCCACAGCTTCCCAAGCTCTGCGCAGTTTGCCGGGATGCCTGGGGCTGGGGTGCAGAGGGTCTTAGACGTGGTGAGGCGCATATGCCCATGTCCCCTTTTCAGGGAGACGGAAGAAAGTACTGAGAAGAAAGAAGACTCAGCCCAGGTCATCTGTGAAGAGCAGGAGTCGGGGCTCCAGAGCCAAGAAGCGCCAGCACCGCGTGAAGAAGAGAAGAGGAAAGACAATGAAGGTACACCGTGCTGACTGGGTCCTGGCTTGCCAGCCTTGACTCCTCCGTGTGGCTCCGCAGCGGGTGGCAGTGGAGTGCCTCCCTTTCTGTGGTGGCTTGGAGGTCCCCAAGAGCAATGATTGCCTCTATGGTCCAGCTCAAAGGTGGGGTGCAGGTGTTCTCAGGCCCTCCGGAGCAGAATGTCCTGAGGGTTGTGTGCCCGTGGTGACCCCTGGAACCTGTGGTGGTAGAGAGACAGAGCCAGGAGGAGCTGGAGGGCCACGTTGCCCTCCAGGACGGAAACAGATGTGAGCGGGCTGGCTGCCGGTCCTGGGGGGGGGGGGTGCTCACCATGCAAAAGCAGCCAAGGCCCAGGCGGTGCAGGCGAGTTGTTGACTAGACAGACTCACCGTCTTTGGCCTGGACAGCCGTCCTGTGTGCAGGCAGCCTGCATCCTGTGGCCCCTCGGGAACCCTGTCCTGTCCTCACTCAGGGCCGTGGGCTGCCACGGCACACACTGTGTAGATACAATAGGAAACTGGATCACAACCGCTGATGGAGTGCGTGCTGCCTCCTCACAAGCTCATGCTCCAGATTAGCTTCTGTGGTGCACGTGTAGGTAGAGGTGTGTTTTAAAAACAATTCCACCATCTGGCTTTCGGTCAGACCCAGTTCCTGTAGCTATGACCCAGTGTGAGTGAGGCGGGCAGTTGCTGCTGTACCTGTGCCCTGAGCTTGTGGGCCTGAAAGTATCAGGGCTGCCTCCTTCCTCCTCTGCCTGGAAGGTTCTAGGCTCTGTCCTAGCTCAGTCTCTGTCTGTCATCTCTGTAGCTCCTTTCTTCCTCCAGTGGACAGAGCCTCTGGGACTGTGGCCTACATGGCACATGGTGGGGGCTGGTGAGGAGTGTGGTCTTTTGAGAGAGGTCCCAACCGGAGGGAGGTTTGTTCTGTCCCCCCCATGCCTAGAACCTGGAAGGAGTAGTGTGTAACCCTTTGACTTCACAATTTCTGAATTATCACAACTGAGATAATGTTTGAAGTCCACACCTGCTTCTCACGTGGCCGTTAACAGACAGCTGTCACCAATTGTAGTTGTGTTTTTTGTTTTGCCTCTCTGAGTTTTCACCCATAGGAAAATACCACACGGTGGCAGGTAGCACCTCAGCGCGCCCCCCCCCCCCCCTGCCGAGTGCGTCCTAGGGCAGGTGTTGGGAGACGTTTGGCTGGCGCCGCTGAGGCGCTCTGGTCGGCGTGTGCAGAGCTGCTTGGACTTTGGGTCTGTGTCCGCCCTGCCTGCTGGGTGTTGCCAGCTGAAGCTGCTGGTGGTGTGGCCGCAGCCTTAGGCTCCACTCCTCCTCACCAGTTTCTCTTCTCTCTGTCACTCCGCTTCAGAGTGAAGTCACGGCCCGTTCTCGCATTGCGCGGACACTGGGCCTGTGCAGGCCCGTCCACGGCACCTGCATGCCCTCCGTGTACAAGCCGGTGGATCCCTCGCTGGGGCTGATGAGGGCGGACATTGGAGCAGCTTCTCTGTCGCTGTTTGGGGACCCCTATGAGCTGGACCCCTTCGACAGGTGACTGCGCGGGTGACTGGTGTGGTGCCAGCTCCTGTGACACCGGGGGGTTGGGGGGGTGCAGTAAGCCACAGGTGTTGCGCTTGTGAAATGAGTAGCAGCCTCTGCCTCAGAGCAGCTCAGGCTCGGTTAGGTGGCGTGTGGCGCTTGGGGGCCTGTGGGGGCTGGGCACAGGGTCACCTGTCCCCTTGGCCTGTGTCCCCTCCAGCAGTGAGGACCTCTCTGCAGACCCCCCTTCCCCTCTGAGTGCCAAGAGGAGGGCGCTGTCCCGCTCGGCGTTGCGGTCCCACCAACCTGTGGCCAGACCTGTCTCCGTGGGGCTCTCCAGGTGCAGGGGGCAGGGCAGGGTGTGGGGCGGGGCGTGGGGCTGGGTGGGCTGCCTTGACCTGGCTCTCTGTGGCCCTTGGCCCTGCCTGGCGCTCAGGGTGAGGCCGGCTCTGAACACTGTGTCAAGGCTGGGGGACACCAGGTTGAGTAGCGTAGCTACTGGCCGTGCCAGCCGTGGCGTCCCCTTGGCCCATAGTCACCAGCTATAGGTGGAGAGCTGGCAAGGAAAGCGGAGACCTTTCCGTGCCAGCTCCTGCCTGGCGGTGGGCTTGAGGCAGGTACAAGTGTTGAGGTGGCTTTGCCCACACCTGGGTTCCTGTGTGGAGTGTGGGGAGGGGCACAGGCCAGGGCTGCAGGGGCTGTGATGGCAGCCCCTCACGTGTGTGCCCACAGGAGGCAGGTCCCTGCCGTGGCCCCCGAGCCGGGCGTGGAGGAGGCACCCGTCCCTGACCTGCTGGGAAGCATCCTGTCCAGCCAGAGCCTCCTCATGATGAGCAGCGCCGACGTGGTCATCCACCGGGACGGCTCCCTCAGCGCCAAGAGGGCCGGTGAGCGCCGCCCTCACGCCCTTCCCTGCTCCTCTGAAGTGCAGACTCTCTTCCCTAGCGGAGGGCATGCTGCCCTGAGCGTGGGCGCAGAAGGGCTTCCCAGTCAGCATCCCACGGCTGCCCGCTCAGGGTTAGGTGAGGGTGGCGCTGGCCTCCTCCCCACGGGGCACAGCACCGCTGGGCCAGCGCTGCCTCTGTCCGCCCACCCTTGTTGCTTGTTGCACCGGGCGGGGGCCCTTCTGACTCACGGTTCTGAGGCAGAAGAGAAAGCACATGGGCAGCAGGGGTCTACAGCTCCACGGGGCAGGGGCGTCCACTCCCGGCCGGCAGGACGGTTTCTTGCGTAGCCCAGCGTCAGCTCTGGCAACGCCTCTGCTGATCGTGGAACCTTTCCAGGAAGACGTGGGAAGGACCACTGCCTGACTTTTCTTTTTTTTTTTTTTTAGCTCCCGTTTCTCTTCAGCGAAACTCTGTGGCTCCGTCCAGAGGGGAAGGGTCTAGGCCCAGGGACGGCCTGCAGCCTAGGGCACCACCCTCAAGGGGCCCATCCGACCGACCCTCCAACGGCAGGCCCTCGAGCTCGGGGCTGAGCTGTGGGGGTGGCTCAGCCCTGCGCTGTGCCCCAGCCCACGTGGTAGGGGCTCCTGTGAGGCTGAACTGGTCAGCGCCTCCTGGGTCAGGCCAGGCCCAGAGCTTGTCAGACGGGAGTGGCCCCGTGGAGCAGCAGAACGCCAGCCCCCGAGTCAACGGCACCAGCACCCAGGCCTCGCCCCTTGTCTCTGCCTCATCCAAGGTCTCTGGTAGCCATCCTAACTCTGCACCTAGACACGCAGCCCTCGGTCCACCCCCAAAATCAGCTCCCAGGAGAGCCAGTATCTCGGAGCTGCCCAGAATACCAAAGATCCAGAGGGATGGCAGTGGCAGCCGGCGGGACGCGGCCCCGGCCCGTGGGCAGAGTGTCGAGATCCCCAGTACCTGCATCAGCCGCCTGACAGGCAGGGAGGGTCCTGGGCAGCCGGGGCGAGGCCGGGCAGAGAATGAGCCCAGCAGCAGGGGTCCCCAGGAGCCTGGCTCACACACGAGTGGCTCCCGGCCCTCAGCCCCCAGTTCCCACGGCAGCCTGCCCTCGCTGGGGCCCTCCAGAGGGAAGGGCGTCGGGTCGACCTTCGAGAGCTTCAGGATCAACATCCCTGGAAACACGGCACACTGTAGCCGGCTGTCTGGCCCTGGCTTCTGCAACACCTTCCGGCCCGTAGACAGCAAGGTGCAGAGGAAGGAGAGCCCCTCACCCCTTTTCTCCCTCAAGAAGACCAAGCAGCTCAAGAGTGAGATCTATGACCCCTTCGACCCCACCGGCTCTGACTCGAGCCCAGCCAGCAGCAGCCCCGAGAGCCTCGGCCCCAGTCTCCTGCCGTCTGAGATCACAAGGACCATCTCCATCAACAGCCCGAAGGCCCCGGCCCTCCAGGCTGTGCGCTGCGTGACCTCCTACAGGGTGGAAGGCGTCTTTGGGATCGAGCCCGAGCCCCCTGCCCAAGGGGCCTCTGATGTGGAGCAAGAAGGACTGGGCGAGGAGGGGCCCATAGGGAGCCAGGGCCCTGCTGTGCAGACGCAGAGGCTGTCCCCACCAGACCCCTGGGATGATGAGGACACCATGTCCCATGGCCCCTTCTTCGGCTCTGAAGAGCGCACAGTGACCTGTGTGCCTACTGAGGAACCAGACGCCCCACCCAGCCCACACCCGCCAGAGGCGACCACCCACCGCGTGGTGGAGCTCAGGCCCCCGTCGCGCTCCCGCTCCACATCCAGCTCCCGCGGCAGGAAGAAAGCAAAAAGGAAGAAGGCGGGCAGAGAGCACCGGAGGACGCACTCCAGCTCCCGCTCCGGCTCCAGGGACCGGGCCTCCCGCTCGGTGTCGCCCGTGCTGGAGGAGCATGCCAAGCGGCGCCGGGCCAAGGCCAGAGGCCGGAGGTCTTCCAGCGACCGCGCCAGCAGCCAGGAGCGAGCCAAGAGAAGGAAGACCAAGGACAGGGCTGAGGAGCGGAGGCGGGGCTCCTGGGGCCGGCCGAGGAGGACGTCCCGGTCCCGGTCCCGGTCCCGGTCCCGGTCCCAGTCCCACTCGCACTCTGGGAGCCCTGGCAGCTCCTCCTGCGAGCGCCACGGGAGCAGGAGGCGGCGGCGGCGACGCTCAGGGTCCAGGGCTCGAGGGAGGGACTGCTCTCCACCTGGCAGCCTGGAGAGGGCCCGGAGGCACAAGCACCAGCGGGAGCGGAGCCGAGAGCAGCCAGACAAGGACAGCGTGGCCCGGCCCCGAGAGAAGAGGAGACGGAGGTCCCGGTCCCCCAGCTCCGAGCACAGGGTGCGGCGGCCACGGCCCCGCGAAGAACGGCCTCGCTCCCCAGAGAGGAAGGGGGCCCTGGAGGAGCCTGCCCCAGACCCAACGCCACAGGGGCAGTTGAAACAGGAAGACGACTGCCCAGCCAGGCCGCCAGCCTCGGCAGAGGGTGGCGTTAAGCCGGAGGCAGTCGTGGCTGACCCACACCTGCTGCAGGAGGCCCCTGTCCCGGAGGCGCCAGCTGAGGGCACACCCGAGGACCTGGATTACGGGGACTCCGTCGAGGCGGGCCATGTCTTTGAGGACTTCTCAAGTGATGCCCTCTTTATCCAGCTTGATGACATGAGCTCCCCCCCTTCCCCTGAGAGCACAGACTCCTCCCCAGAGCGAGACCTCCCGCCAAATCTCACGCTGCCCCCGGCCAGCCAGCCGCACGACGCAACACTGGCCGCCATCCAGAGGGGAGTCTCGTTGATCCATGGGGAAGACATCACGCAGCCCCCGCCCCGGGACACCCCCGAGCTGTGTCTGCAGAGGCAGGATGTGCCGGAGGCCACCACACTGCCCGGTGTCCTGGGCGTGGTGCCCTTGAGGAAGGAGGACGGCCCCTCCGCTAGCGGGCCGGTCTGCGAGGCAGTGAGGCCCGAGGAGGCCGTGGCGCAGGCCCCTCTGCTGCGGTCCCGAGCCCTGGTTAAGAGAGTCACCTGGAACCTGCAGGAGGCTGAAGGCAGCACCCCGGCCCCAGAGAGAGACCCGAGTGAGTAGGCACTTCCCGTAGCTGGGTGGGCCATGGAGTGGGAGTCCCTGTGGCCCAGGACAGAGCAGGCGGGGGAGGGAAACGGCAGCCCTAGAGCCTCCCCACACCACACCCCTGGCTTCTTGGGGCTCCACTCGAGTCCCCTCTCCTGAGGACAGTCGGCGGTGTGGCCTACTGTCCCACTGCTGGGTTGGTTCTCTGGGATTTTCCAGCCAAAAGCAGTGTTTCCGCTGGGCCAGCCCAAGGACCTTGCTTCAAACCTGCCTGTTGTGCCTCCAGGGACACCACTGCAGAGGCCCCAGGAGGGAACCTGGGGGGCTGAGGAGGGGCCCCCCGCAGGGGTCCAGTTGGCGGCATTCTCCGAGCTGCCCGCTCCTGGCCACATGCTCCTGGAGTCTGGGTTCCCCAACACTGACCTCTCTCAGGTGGGTGCTGGGCCTGAGGCCTCAGGGTGCCCCTTCCTGTACCCGACGCACTCGGGCCTCAAGGGTGAGGCTGTGGGGGAGGCACTGCCAGCTGCCGGTGCCCTGCACTCAGTAGGTTGTCCGCCGCCCAGGTTTACAGCCCAGACTTGCTCCCCCCACCGGCTCAGCCCTCGAGCATCCTGCCCTGTGTGCTGGCTGGCCAGCCCTCGGTCCAGTTTCTCCTGCCGGGGAACGTGGCCCTCGCAGGCAGTGGCACAGCACAGAGCCCAGCCCCCGCGCCCAGCGTGATGGTCACATCCTCGGAGCCAGCCACTCAAGCCATGCCCACCAACAGCTCGGAGGAGAGGACGGCCACTCCCAGGCCAGCCATGGAGAAGACCAAGAAAGAGGAGGTGAGCACTGCCCACCCCGTGGGCCCCACCTCGTGGGGAAGCCACCATCCTTGGGGCTGAGTTTAGGAGTAGAAGTCGCAGAGGCTCCGGAAGGGCCGAGGGGAGCAGCCAGGATTTCCCTCAGCGCTCCTGGGCCACCCAGCACCACGGGCCTCCACACAAGGGCCCTCGCTGGCCACGCTGCGCCTGTCACACCCGTCTTCTCTCCTAGTACATGAAGAAGCTGCACATGCAGGAGCGGGCCGTGGAGGAGGTGAAGCTGGCCATCAAGCCCTTCTACCAGAGGAGGGAGGTGACCAAGGAGGAGTACAAGGACATCCTCCGCAAAGCCGTGCAGAAGGTAAGCTACGGGCAGGGGTCCCTGCGGCCCTCACAGAATGTCCAGACCCCCACACGGCAGGCTGCCGCCAGTCCTTGTTGACACAGACTTCTAGGGTCTGTGAGTGCAGGGCAGGGTCAGCCAGCTGGCCAGTGTGGCAGGGGCCCTGGGTCAGGCCTGTCTCCTGGTAGCTGCCCCTCAGTCACGCACAAGAAGTGTCTTCAGCGCTTCCTGCTGCTGCTTATTGGAAACCCGGGAATAGCAGAGCCGGTACTTAGGCCCATCCAGTCCACTCCCAGCTTGTAGGTAGGAAATTGAGACCCGAGAGAGGGGCAGAGTTCCCTGCGGTGACAAATCTCTTCCTCCTGACCTGTGACACAGTTGAGGAACCCTTAGCAGCCTTTTGAGGTGCCAGAGCAAGTGGGGGGGCACCCTCAAGACGGCCCCTGGAGCCCCGCCCCAAGAAGGGCCACGCTAGGCTCCTGTCCTCTGGTCCAGGCCTGGTGGGTGGGGCTCTGTCCCAGTCGGCGTGTAGGAGGACTTCAGGGCGGCTGTGCTCTTCTCGCCAGATCTGCCACAGCAAGAGCGGCGAGATCAACCCCGTGAAGGTGGCCAACCTGGTAAAGGCCTACGTGGACAAGTACAGGCACATGCGCAGGCACAAGAAGGCTGAGGGCACGGAGGAGCCACCCGCCCAGGGCACTGAGGCCTGAGGCTGGCAGCAGGGCGAGGCCCCTGGGGCCTTCCTGTGTCCTGCGTCACCAGTGGCATTGAGCTGGGGCTACCATCCCTGCTGCCTTCGGGGCTTCCACCTGTCTGAACTTGTGTCATTGAAAACTGGACTTTTTTATATGTATATTACAGATACACTGTTTCCATTGTGTTCTGATTGATCAGAAATGGCCTGCTTTGGACACCTTCCTGCCCACTCAGTACTTGCGAGAGGCAGCCTCTGCCTGGCAGGCTGGGCCAGCCAGCAGCCTGCACTTGTGCTCCTGTCGCGCTGCAGCGGCCTCCTGGCTCTCCTCCCACTTGGCGTGTGCTCCCGTCACACTCCGCCAGCTGCTTCCCAGGAGGCAAGGCCCAACGCTGCAGACCCCAGAGGCCAGGACAGCCACAGGGTCCCGCGCCACCCTCCCCAACACACCTGGTGGGAGCAGCCTCCTCCCCGCTGCCTGTCCTAGGGCACTTGGGCTCAGTGAGGGCGTTGGTGGCTCTGAGGCCCTGGCTGAGTTCCTCATGAAGGCAAGCATGTGCCCCCGGAGGCCTGCAGTGTGAGTGTGGGGTTCCCCTCCCAGGGCCCAGCCCACACCGCACACAGTCAGGAGCACTGGTTCTCGGCTTCCTTTATTGGGCGTCGACCTAGGCCTGCTGCCCCAGTTCCATGAGGAAGCGCTCGATGTCGTCATAGAGGCTACTGGTGCTGGACAGGCACAGGCCCAGGCTGCCGCTGTCCAGCGAGGACACACCCTCACGCTGCACGCCCTCCACGTGTGCCCGGCACAGCCAGGGCTCCAGCTGCAAGGAGCGTGTGGGTCAGCACGGCCTCCGGGGCAGGTGCCCACCCTGGCCTCAGGCCCGGCCCGGCCCACCTTCACCAGAATCAGGGTCTTCTCCTTGGGCCTCCCTGCTGACAGGTCCTGACCAAAGCCCAGGTAGATGGTGTAGTGCGGGGAGCCTTGGCGCTGCCGGGCCCGGAACTCCCCCAGCTCTGCAGGAAGGGGCCCTGGTGAGCCGGTGGGTGGGCACCTCCCAGGTACCCGTCTCTCGGGGCAGCCCTGGCAGGCAGCTCACTGACCTTGGAAGAAGGTGCTGAAGTTGAAGATGGGAGTGTGGCAGTTTCGCTCCAGCAGCTGGGCTGGGGTGGAGGGGCTGGCGGAGCCGAGGGGACCGCCCACCTCCCAGTACACCTTGCACTTGCCCATGCGCAGGGCCCGCAGCTCTGGCCACTGCAGCTCCAGCCGCAGGCCCGGCGCCACGTGCTGCAGCAGCTCCTCTGTGTAGCGCAGCTGCTTCTGGTCGGGGAGCTCCGAAGGGCTGGGGAAGACCACCGGCTGGGCCTCTGTGGCCAGGACCGCTGCCCCCCCAGAGCTGTACAGGAATACGCAGCTGGGGTGCCCCAGCACCGCCTGCAGGACTGTGCGACCCTTGTACATGATGGTCACGTCCAGGGCCCCTGGGCCAGGCTCTGTGTACAGACCGAGCTGTGAGTGGTGGGTGTGCACGGGGGCAGCCACCCCACGCCCCTGGGAGCCGAGTGCTGGGGAGGGGCAGTGCCTTGGCCCCGCTCACCTGCCATCGGGACTGGATGCTGAGGCCTGGGGCTGGGGTCAGCCCCTGCTGCCCACGGTCGGCAGGGTTCCTGTGAAGGACGCTCTGGGCCTGAGGACAACGGCAGAAGCGGCCAGGCTGCTCGCGTGCGGCCAGCACTTCCTGCTGGCCCTCCCCTCGTGCCCCAGCTCCCCAGCCCAAGTGCCCGTGTCATTCTCAAGGGTCCATACTGGCAAACCGAGTCCTCCCCACTCTCCTCAGGGCTCTGCTGTCCTGCTGCCCTCCCCCTGACAGGGGACAGGATGGCCTCTCCTGACCCTCACCAGGAGCCTGGGGAGGGCCTGGGTCTGCCTCCAACGTAGCGTCCTGCAGGTGGTCTCCCAGGAGACTCTGCTGCAGAACCTGGAGCAAGAGGTCCCCAGGGTCACCAGCTGGGTCACACAGAGGGCTTGGGGCCTGGGGCTCAGCATCTCCTCTTGCCAGGAATGGCCCCAGGGGCCCACCCTGCAAGAAGACAGTCCAGGTGAGCCACTGCCCATCCGCCACGCTCAGGGAGACAGGGGCAGAGCCTACGCACCTGTGTGGGTGGGGCCCCTCTGAGGACCTCTTCCTGTCCAGGGATGACAGCTGGTCCTTCTGAGGGAGGGAAGGTAGAGCCTGAAGCTGGAAGGAGACCCGGCTGTGAGTGCGGAGTAGCTGAGGGCTCCTCTCGTCCTAGCACCTCAGTGCCACCTTGCCACCTCACCCTCCCTCCCGAGCAGCACGGCGTCTCAGTCATCCAGGCCCCCGCCCGTGGCACGCCTCACCTCTGCACCCCAGCTCCGGGCTGAGCCTGTACACCTTGTGCGGGTCCACGGAGTCGCCTGAGTTGTCTTCCTGCAGTACGAAGCGCCCTGTGCTGTCCATCGCGCAGCGGAAGTTGGTTTTCCAGCCCGCACGCTCTGCAGCCTCATCCTCTGGGAGCGGCTGGTCACCTCTGCTCCCGCTGGGTGGCCACCTGCCCCTGGCCACTGCCCAGGCCTGGGGAAGAGAACAATGTGGGCTAGGCAAGGGGCCCTCAGCATCCTGGGCAGGCCGTCCACGGTCAGGGCCAGGTCTCACCCTGAAGATCTGAACATCGGTTTCACCCAGGTCCTTGCGACCAAAGTGCTTCCAGGGCACGCGGAAGACCGTGCGGGTGTCGTCCAGCCACTGCAGACCCTCGTACCGGCCGCTGCTAACCTCGCCAAGAAGCCACTCTCCGAACAGCACACGCTGGGCCCCCCTGTAGGCAGCGTGGCCACGCTGGGGTCAGGGCTGAGGGCAAGATGCCCCCGGGGCATCGGGGAGCATGGCAGGTTCTCACCTCTCCGGAGCCGATGTCATCGCTCCGGCAAGGACAGTGTGAGAGGGGAGGGAAGGTGGGCGCTTCTCTGTGAGTGGTGTCACAGGAGCGGTCAGGTGTCAACACAGGCGAGGTAAGAGTTCCTCGTGCCACTACAGGTGTCAGGTTGTGGCCACAGGTCACAGCCAGGTGTCACAGGTGTTACCCGGTGTCACGGTACTTAGGGTCACACGCCCGGATCGAGGGCTCGTATCCACCTACGCTGCCGCGGGATGCACTCCTCGGCCGAGGCGGATGTGGGTGTGACTTCACATGTGAAGGGCCAGCACACATGAAGCCACAGGTGTTGACCCAGCGTCCAGGCCTGAAGCGATGGCTGCAGGCCGGACCCTGCGGAGACACGGTAAGGGGTGGGCCAAGGCCGGGAAAGCGAAACCGCCCCCGTCCCGGGAAAACGAAACCTAAACGGGGCCGTGGCGGCGCCTAGCCGCGGTCGGTCGCAGAGTCTGTCTCCGCCCGGGCCTCAGCCCAGACGCGATCTGTTCAGTCCCGGACCCCCACCCCTCCTCGCCCTCCGCCCTCACGCCCAACACTGCACGGCCTCTCCCGGCCGCTACTCCGGGGAGGGGACAAGGACTCCCCCCTGGATCCTAGGAGCCCGTGGTCGGGTCGGAGGTCAGAGGTTCCACATACCTGGTGCCGGAGCCGCCGGGACGGGAAACTGTCTGGAAAGCAAGCGAAGAGCTTGCGCTTTTATAGTGCCCGGCCGGGGGCGGGGCCAGGGGCGGGGCCAGGCGGCCGCTGAGGGGCGGGGCCCAGGGCTGCAGGTGCAGCCCACGCGTCAAGCGCTGCGGCCCGCAGTTCCTGCGGGCGCGTGATCACCCTGAGGTCCTGCCCTGTCTGCTGGTGGAGGGCGACCCCCTTCCGGGCAGTGCAGAGTGCAGGAAGTAAAGAGGGGTGGAGGAGTGGCAGGTCTCGTCTACCAGCCAGACTCACCGTTGGCAGGGTCCCTGCCCCAGCTCCTCCTCTGGGAAACACCCCTGTGCCCCGTGGGTAGGGCACAGTGGGACAGGGGGATAAGCCAGCGTCCCTCCCCCTGCCTAGAAACGAAACAGGGCCCCAAATAAAAAACCAGGTCTGTTCTTTTTCTTTTTCTTTTTTCTTTTTCTTTTTTGTAAATCTGTAAAAGTGGGTAATGGGAAGTGGAGTTGAAAGAGCAACTGCAGTCTAGTTTGGGTTGACACAGAGTTGTTCAGAGAGTATTCATTCAAACGCTTGCAAAATTAAAACTTTTGGAATGGAATCCACAGTGCCTTTCCATTAGGCAGAATGCCAGCCATCCTAAGGGACAGCTTGACCCGGTTCGGTAGTCCAGCCTAGGGTGCACAAGGAAGCAAGCAGAAGGAGCTCTGTCCCCGCCCATGGTCCCCGCCTCCCGCCCCCTGTAGGCCCCTGCTCTTTGCCCACGGACACCCAGGGGCTCCCCTCCCCCAGCACCACATGCCTCAGTCCTGCTGCCAGGCAGGATCCCTCTGAGCAGCCCAGGGCGTTCCTGGTAGTTCAGACTTCAGGAGGGGGCTGTGATCCTGGAAGGTCCCAGAGACCATCCCCTCCCAAGAAAGTGAGGGGGCGCACAGGGCTCCCTCCTGGACCCTGGTTAGATCAGGAGAGGAACTTTGGCAGCCAGCTGTCCAGACGCCTCCGAAAGCCCAGCTGTAGCAGCAGGCACTGCAGGTGTTTTTGGGAAGCGTTGCCCAGTTCCTCGGGAATGGGGCAAAGGGAGGGACACAGTCTGACTACCCACAATGGGAGGCACATTGGACTTTCCTCAGCACCGCCCCCAGTGCCCCCTCCCGGTCCTTCCAGTTCAGGGTTAGAAAGTGCTACTTTATGGTGCCCCCACGTGCCTGTCAGCTCATGCTCCGGGGCTTGCCTGTCACTGTGAGGCTGAAAGCTATGCACAGGTATTTCAGATACCAGCAGGGCCACCCATGGTGGACAGGTTTCAGCTGAGCTCCCAGACTAAGACAGACCAGGGAGAAGGACCAAGCAGCCTACTCCAGAAACAATCAGCCGTTGAAAACCCTATGAATCACAGAGAAGCACTGTCAGATATAGTGCCAGAAAATGAGCCCCCAAGACTGGAAGACATTCAAGAAATGACTGGGGAAGAGTTGCCTCCTCGAAGTAGAGTCAACCTTAACGACAGGAATGGAGTAAAGGCCCTGGGACCTCCTTTTATTGATGTTTATTGTTGTTGTTAGGTGCCGTCCACTCATAGCGACTCCCATAGGGTTTTCAGTGGCTGACTCTTTCGGTATTGCCTTGAGAGTGGATTGCCAGGTCCTTCTCCCATTTCTATTGATGTAGCACAACTCAAAATGAGAAGAAACAGGGGCTGCGACATCGGACTCAAACATGTACTTTATTGTGCCAAAGGAAGGGGAGTGGTGGAGCCACCCCAGGGCTCCAGACCCGCAGGGGCGGAGGCCGGGGGAGCTGTGCTAGATGTAGGTGGAGTCAGTGCCAGGCACGTGTGGCGGCCTCCCGCCGTGGCCAGCATCCTCACCATCGCTGCCTGAGTCACCAGCACCATCGGCATCTGCACTGGGTGTGTTCAGGACCACCACATCAGCCTCCGCCCCGATGTCCTCCCCGAACCACACGGCCTTGTATCCGCCCTCAGGCCGCCGCTCCTTGGTCAGGATGGACCGCACTGCTGAGGGGCTGTCTGCACTCTGGGCAGCCATAGGGGATCGGGAGGCACGGCCAAGGGACGAGGAGCTGGGAGGCCCAGGGCTGGACTGTGTGGGGCTGGGGAACACGGGGCTGGTCAGTGTGGGGTCGCGGCCTGAGGGGCTGGGTGGTGTGGGTGGCGCCTCCACAGGTGGTGCCTCCACAGGTTCTGGTCCCGGCTCAGGGCTTGGGGTGGGTGTCCAGTTGGCCTCGTTGGCTGACAGGAAAGCTTTGTTGTCCATTCCCCAGGGTTGGCGCTCCTGCAGGTGCAGCAGAGCTGTTAGCGAGCAGCCGCCTGGACTGGGACCCCCAAATGCCCTCCAGACACCCCTCCCTCCTCACCTCTGCCTGCCCTTCCTCTCCCCCCTTTCCCACGCTGGTGTCTGCATATCCGCTCCTCAAATTGCCTCTCACTGCAGAGGTCCTGGTTTCCACGCCTGCTGGTCCTGTGGCTCCCCTGTCCCTCTCCCCCATCTCCTCACCTCATCTTTCTTCCCCTCTCCTCTGCGTCTCCCCATCTCTCCCCATCTCCCCTCCTGTCTCTCCCTCTCCATTTCTGTCCCCACCCCCAAGCCACTCTTCTTCAGCCCATCAGTCTGTCCCTCCTCTTCCTGCCTCTCGCCCTGCTCCCTAGAGCCTCACCGCAGCTTTGCCAGCGCAGCACTTGAGCCGGTGACCATAGTGCTTGTGGATGAGGATGGCCAGGCCAATGAGGGCCAGCAGTAGCAGTGCGCCCAGCACCCCACCCAGAACTGCCATGTCCACTGTGGAGAAGCGCTGTCCGCCTCCCGGCTCACTGTCGGCCCCGATGCCACCTCCTCCTGGCAGCCCTGCCAAAGAAACAGCAGCCACTTACTATCAGAACACCCGAAGTGCTTCCCTCTCCAACTCGTGCCAGCCCAGGAACCCCCAAGTCAGCCAGGCCTGACACGCCCCAGAGCCAAGGCTCCATTGGCTCCATGAGGGAGAACGTGTGGGGACACTGAGGCCCGGTGCCCCTGGGAGGCCAGGCCACTGCAGGGCGGGCTGGCCTGGGCTCAGTACTGCCAGCTCCCCACATAGCAAGATGGCCTCAGGGAAGCACCGGGCCAGGGGCGGCTGCAGTGGGCTCAGCCGCCAGTGCCCTCAGCTTCTGTTTTGATCCCAAGTTGGACTGAGAGCAGAAGCCAGGCTCTTGACTGGGTTTCCAGTTCACTCCCTAGAAATCTGCCTCAAACAGTTGCCTCTGGTCCCACTAACCCACTCAAACAGTTGCCTCCTAGTCCCACTAACCCAACTCAAACAATTGCCTCTGGCCCCACTAACCCACTCAAACAGTTGCCTCTGGCCCCACTAACCCACTCAAACAGTTGCCTCCTGGTCCCACTAACCCAACTCAAACAATTGCCTCTGGCCCCACTAATCCACTCAAATAGTTGCCTCCTGGCCCCACTAACCCACTCAAACAGTTGCCTCCTGGCCCCACTAACCCTGCCCCCCACACAGCTGCACAGATATACCTCAGTCTCTCTAAACCCTTGGGGCTCCCTGTGGAAAGCCAGTTTGGACAATTCTCTGCACCCAGTAGAGGCACTCACCCCTGGGCACCCCTCCACATGCTCCTACATGGCCTCCAGGTGTGCCAAGTACCCCCGGGGCCTGTAAGTAATACAACCTCTTTCTAGTTGAGGGTATCAAAGTTCTCCTTGTGTTGCCCACGCTGGCCCCAAACTCCTGGCTTAAGTGATCCTCCTGCCTTGGCATCCCCAGTAGCACATGCCACAAGCACATGCCACCATGTCCAGCCCTACAATGTTAATTTCCATCCTGTGTCTTTCCTTATCATTCGGGATGTTCCCCATCTTAAGGCGCTAAGTTACAAACATCCCTGGGAATTGCCAGGCTCACCAGCTCCCTAATCTCTTCTCTGTCCCCGTACCTTTCTCAGTTCACCTCTCTGGGGCAACCAGAACAGACCCCTCGGGATTTCATGGTCAGTGTGGTCAGGCCAAACCAGCCCAGGTGGACCCTGTTTTAGAGTGCACCCCCGTCCACCAGACCCTGAGTCTGGAAGGGGAGGGCAATGCTGAGGCAAGTGGGGTGGGAGCTACCTGAGGTTATGGGGTTCTTGCTGGGCCCAGGGGCCATTGACCCAGGGGGTTCTGGCTTCAGGGTCGGTGCTGAGTCCCCGCCAGGTGTGGTTTTCTGGGGTGAGGTGGCTGTGGCTGCAGTGGAGGCTGTCGGCCGAGGGGTTTCTGGCCTCAGGATCGGTGTTGAGTCCCCGCCCGGCATGGCTGTCAGGGGTGAGGTGACTGTTCCCGCAGTGGGGGTTGTTGGCCCAGGAGTTTCTGGCTTCGGGGTCGGGGCTGAGTCCCCACCAGGCGTGGCTGTCTGGGGTGAGGTGTCTGTGGCTGCCGTGGAGGCATTTGGCCCAGGGGTTTCTGGCTTCGGGGTCGGGGCTGAGTCCCCGCCCGGCGTGGCTGTCGGGGATGAGGTGACTGTTCCTGCAGTGGGGGTCTCCCCAGGTGCAGGTGAGGCAGGAGGCCTCAGAGTCGTGCCTGAGGGTGGGCGAGGGGCAGTGCCCTCCCCAGAGCTGGTCGTGGGGGGTCCCTGAGAGGTCCCAGGGGCACTGGAAGCTTGTGAAGCGGTGCCACTTGAGGGCCCAGGTGTTGCCACAGCCTCTGAGGACGTAGGGTCCAGGGGAAATGTGTGAGCTTGCCCCTGCCCCCCAGCACCCCTGCCCCAGGGGAGGGGTGCCCTCCTGAGGGACACAGGACTCACCTGTAGGGGGGGCCTCCTGCTCTGATACGTGGATCTCAGCAATGGTGGTTGCTGTCCCTGAGGTCACAGTGTTCGTGGCCTCGACCTGGGGCAGGAAGCTGGCTCGTCCCTCCTTGGCCCCTCGCCACCCCCCACCCCCGGATGCTCCAGCAACCCCACCTCTGCATAGAAGACTCCCGCGTGCTCCAGTGCCATGGCGGTCAGCACAGCCTCGCCGTCCATCCGGAACTCGGAGCAGTTGGTGATTCGATACGTGATGGCCGAGTTGAGGACCTGGACGTGGACATAGTGAGCCCACAGTGGGTGGGCAGACCCAGGGACCAGACAAGGTCATGGGGATCCAGGAGGCATGGGGGCGCTGCATACCGGGAACTCGGGGTCCTGGGCCCAGATCCTCAGAGGCTGAGAGGGGGAGGCTGCATCCTTCACTGGCACACCAGCCCCAGAGCCGGGTGTCACGATGCCACGGTACAGGCTCTGGGGGAAGTTGAGCAGGCTCCCGGTGGCAGCCCGGGCCTCCACGGTGACCTGGGTCACTGAGTAGCGAGCCAGATCAGCCTGTTCGGCCTAGGGAGTTGCGGGGGGGGAGGGGACAGTGTGACCGGCGGGGCCTCAACAGTGCAGCTGATGCTTGGCTGGGGCTCAGGAGGGAGGGCGACAGCCAGCTGGTGACCTGTGCTGCCACCCCAAGCCAGCACCCACCCTGACCAGCAGGAGGAAGGTGGTAGGGCTTGGGATGCTTTTGACCATCGTGAGGTTCCCAGAGTCTGCGTCGATGGCGAACGTGCCTTCCTGGTTTCCTGGAAGAATGTGTGGCAGCCTTTCATGGCTGGTCAATTCCGCTCAGGTCCAGGGCCCCAGGGGCTCTGCCTCAGCCCAAGGTGGGGCTGGGGTCCAGGGTGGGGTGGGATTGGTCCCAACTCACCTCCCATAATGCTGTAGATAATCTGCTCATTGATGCCCTGGTCTCCGTCCACTGCATAGATGGGCCCAGGACGCAGGACGAGGGGGGATGGCTGTGGGGAGGGCACACCATGGGGCTGGTGCCAGTGGCCTTGGCTTTTCCCCTTAGGGTCTGAAATAGTGACTTGGAGCACAGTAGGGAGGGGGAAAAGCTGGGCATCCCCGGGCTGGGACAGAGCTGCGACTCAGGTGCGGGGCCCTCTGGACCCCGAGCAATGAGTTGCTTTGCCCAGATTGGTCAGTTGGGGCCTTGCGTCCTGAGGGGGAGGCAAGCATGTAGGAAGGACTCCCAGCGCGCCTTCGATCTCCGCCATCATGCAAAGTGGACGCTGCTGGCCCCAGCCA
Source organism: Pedetes capensis (assembly GCA_007922755.1). Taxonomy (NCBI): domain Eukaryota; kingdom Metazoa; phylum Chordata; class Mammalia; order Rodentia; family Pedetidae; genus Pedetes; species Pedetes capensis. The sequence goes on from VMDO01011233.1 coordinate 34,022, forward strand.
AGCCCCACCTGCCCTCTGGTGCCTGGCCACCCATGATGACTCAGCAGCCATCCCTTGGGAGCCCCAGCCTAGCCCCCTGTCCTGGGGCCTAGGTGACCCCCGGGGCCCATGCCTCTCACTGATTTCAGTCTGTCCGCCCCACACATCCAGAGTCCGGGAGGTCTTCCCCCCAACCCAGGCTGGTATATGAAGAATGTTGGTTCACATTTGTCTCAAAAACACAAGTGGGAGCCGGGCGCAGTGGCACACACCTGTAATCCCAGCGGCTCGGGAGGCGGAGGCAGGAGGATTGCAAGTTCGAGACCAGAGACAGTCTGCATAACTTAGCGAGACCTTGTCTCAAAAAGTAAAACAATGGGCTGAGGGTGCAGCTCAGTAGTCCAAGCACTTGCAGAGCATGCAAGCGCAAGGCCCTGGGTTCAATCCCCAGTACCACAAAAAAAAAAAAAAAAAAAAAAAAAAAGACAACTGAAGTTGCCTGTAGCCTGTCAAGGAGCCATGCCCCACCCCTCCACTCGGTGCCCACCCCTGGCCTCCCCAGCCCTGCTCCAAACTCAGCCTGAGCCTGGGCTGTCCTGGCCCCAGAACCCCCTTCACCAGTGTGTGTCCTGTGGGGACCGCTCCATGGTACTGGGCCTGGATGCAGACGTAGCCATCCGAGTAGGTGCAAGGCAGGAACCAGGGGGGCCGCAGGTCAGCCGGCAGCACCCTCAACACCAGCGTGGCCGTGGCTGTGTGGCTGGGCTGTGTGTGCTCATCCCAGGTGTCCTGTAACGGCCCGGCCTGCTGTGTCAGGCCAGAGCAGCCTGGCCAGGCCGTCAGCGCCCAGCACCCAGGGCAGGCGTGGGCAGCTCACCCGCACCAGCAGCTGGAAAGTCATGTTCTGCGTCTTGTAGAAGTCCAGGGGCCGGTCCAGCCTCAGTGCAGGCCGGTTCGCCCCCAGCAGGGAGAAGAAGCTGCTGGCACCCTGGGGGAGGGGACAGCCTGAGACTCTGGGAGGTCGAGGGGGTCCCTGGAGGGTGGGGGTGGGGCGGCACTGACTGGGGTCACTTCCTGGAGGGTGTAGAACAAGATGTCATTGGTGTCGCGGTCCGTGGCCTGCAGCTCGGAGCCAGGGATAACGATGGAGCCCACTTTAGTGTCCTGGGGCGGGAGAAGGAGTTGGTTGGGCCAGGCTTGTGACCTCCGCAGCCCTCGTCACGGTAGCGGCATCCCCAGCCGCTCACCAGCTGCCCCTCTGCCCACCCCGGCCGGGCGGCACCAGCTCCTGCTCCGCTGGACTCACCTCCTCCACGCCCTGCTCCTTGGTGGTGAAGTTGAACTCGGGGGCGTTGTCGTTGACATCCACCACGGACACAAGCACCTTCAGCTGCGACACCTGCAGGAGGGTACCTGCGTGTCCACCTCCACCCCACGGGCCCTTGTGGCTGGGGGGCTGTGCTGCCGTCCCGTCGCTCAGCCCTCACTGCATTCATTCACCCCGGGCTCCTTCCCTCACACGGCGGTGAGTGAGGCCCACAGTCAAGTGGCCAGGGGCCCCGTCCCAGCGCGGACTCACAGGCTGAAGAACCCAACGTGAGTCAGAAGGTGGCCCCGGCCCGGGGACGCCATGAGCAAAACCTCAGATGAGGAAAACTACAACACAATTCCGTGTCTTCGAAAACAGCTCCCCAGGGAAAAAGCAGAGCGTAGGGCGCTTTCCGTTAAACTTAGCAGCAAGTCAGACAACTACCTCATGGGCACTTTTCCTGGGCCCAGTTCAGACGGAACGTTGAGAAAGCCCCTCCTGGGACCTGAGGGGAGGGGGACGCTGCTGGGTGTTGGTCAGTGGGGTGGCCAGGTGCACTTCTCAGGTGCACCCAGTTCCAAAGCGGGGGGTTCTGCAGAGTGTGGGCCTGCGCTTGCAGTGCTGGGGACGGAACCCCCGGCCTTACTTATGCTAGGCATGTGCTCTGACCACTGAGCCACACCTCAGCCTCCAAGACTATGTGTACAGGAGCAGGGTCCTTATCTATTAGAGACAAGGCTGAGATACTGGTTGCGACCAGCCGGGGTACAGGGCAGAGGGACAGGATGAGGGTTGCTCATGGTGGGGCTAGGGCATGCGGAGGGCTGGCTATTTCTGCAAGTTTTCCTCAGTAAAAGCCTGAAAAACTGAAGTAGGCAAGGGGCTCGGATGCAGACATGCGGCAGGCCGCAGTGTGGAATAAGGAGGTTGGGCGTGCCCCGAGGGGGTGAGGCTTCCACACAGGTCTGGGCAGGTGAGAGGAATGTGACAGAGTCTGCCTGCTCCAGCTTTGCTTACCTTGGCCACAAATTTGCCTTCGGCTGTGACTAAGGTAGGAGCCGTGGAAGGTGTGGGTGGGCTGGGGAGAGTGTGGTTTATGGGCATCTTCAGAGACCCACCATTGGAGATGGGATGGAGGTGGGCCAGGGGCAAGAGAAAAGCGAGCGAACCAGTTGGAAGGGTCCAGAAATGAGATGGGGGACATGGAGGTGGAAAGGGTGGGCCTGGGTCCACCTGCTTTGCCCATGATGGGATGTGAGGAGGGAGAGAGGAAGGAAGGAAGCGTTGGGGTTAGAGGCAGGGCAGTGGCTGATAGGTGGCGGTGCCTCCCAGGGGCCAGGGACAGGGGACAGCAGGTGTCCTGGGGTGTCTGCTTGATAGATGTCTGGGTTGGAGTCCACAGCTCAGGGCAGAGTCTGGGCTGGAGGAAGTGTGGGCGTAGCCAGTAGAGGGCTGCTGTCGGGAAACACCCTGGATGAGGTCACGGAGGAGTCCTGGGGTGCTCTGACGGGGGCGAGGGGTGACTCACCACAGTGCTCCCCCTCTTGCACTCCAGCTGTGCCTCCAGCATTTGGATTTCCTGAGGAGGCAGACGGGCCTGTGAGTCTCCCACACAGCGGTGGAGCCCTGTCCTCCCTCCACGGGAGGCCAAGGCCAGGGGGCTGGCGCTCCCCTGGGGTCCCGACTGGCAGGGTAAGTCCTGAGGGTGGCAGGCACCTGGCAGCCCTTACAGCCCCATCCCTGAGGCCTGACCCAGCCAGGCGCGGGCCCTGAAGGATCAGCTGCGCCCAGGGGAGGCGGGGGCCTTTGCCTGGGGGCACACTCCAACCCCACCTGCTGCCCGCACCTCATAATCCGGAGTCACGTTGAGAAACAGCTGGTTCCCCACGATTCGAAAGGCGAAGGGGGTGGATGAGGATCCCAGGGTCACCTGCTGGCCCTTGGGGACATAGATGTCCACCAGGGGCTCAGTAACATCGCTGTTCTCCTCCACTTGGAAGTAGGTGGTGTTCACGGAGCAGCCTGGAAAGTTCAAGAGGAGTCAGCGCTGCGGAGCCCCCCACCGCCGCCCACCCCTCCTGCCCTTGCCCAGCACCTACTCTGGGCCTGGACCACCATTCCCAGAGGGTGGCCACACAGCACTATGAGGAGCTGCAGCAGCAGGGGAGGCCCCAGCAGGGCCAGAGCCCCCATCTTGGCAGCGCTCAGCTGGCTGCTGGGAGGGTCCAATCTGCCTGGTGGCCAGGACTGGTGCAGTTCCTGCCTTGCCGACCTTCGCCCCTGCCAGGCGCCGCCCCGCTTTATGACCCTTTACAACTGGCCTCTACCAAGGGGGCTTCCGCTGGCCGGCTCCAGGGGAGGGACATGGGATTGTCATTCAGCCTGAACCAGGTATTCAGGGTTCAACTGGGTGCTCGACCCACAGACGCCAACATAGGGTGTAAGGAACGTCAGAGCTGCTGTGGGGGCTGGGGGAACTGGGCTGGGGACAGAGTGGGGGCTGGGGGAACTGGGCTGGGGACAGAGCTGGGCAGAGCTGGGGGGCCAGGCTGGGGTGTCAGGGCTGGGGCAGGGTGGGGGCAGGATTGGTTGGGTGGGAGCAGCAGGGGGGCAGGATTGGGCCAGGGCTGGTGAAGGCTGGAGTGGGTATAGCCTGGAGCAGGGGCAGTGCAGGGGCTTGCTTTTGACCTTGGGTTGGCTGTGCCCTCAGCCAGGCTGCCCCTCTAGTTGGTTCCTCCCTTATAATGTCCTCCAGGCAAAACTCCTGAGTCCATCCCTCGGGGTTCCCTTGCAGGCCCACCTCCCCTCCCTGCACTAGTCCCAGAAGAAATGCTCTCTTCCTGGGGGCCCCCGCCAGTCCAGGAAACACATCAGCTATTGGGGGGCTGGCAAGGCCGAGGTGGGCCTTTCAAGTGCAGCTGGGAGCTCCAGAGAAGGCGGCTGGTGCTCAGCGGAGGGCAGGGACCCTCAGCCCAGGCCCCCGCCCCCCACCCCTGTCTTTCTCAGGTCTCCCAAGACTCAGAACTGCAGTGGACCAGCTGGTGTAGGGGGGTGATAGGAGGGGTTCAGTGCCCTCCCCACTCTGGGACTTTGCGGGGCTGCTCTGAGGCCTGAAGCACCTCCCTGGGCCCCCTGACCTCTCCTTGCAGGGGCCCAGCACTCCCGCCTCAACCCCTGCCCCGGTAGCGCACCCAGAGCCTCCTGCGGCCCACCCACGTGTGGGTGATGTCCCTATTCCGGCTGCTCAGGCCACACGGACCATGCACCTGGACATGGGAGACAGTCTCAGGCCCTCCTCCAGGGGCTCCGGCATCCTGCGCACTCCAATACCCCAGGGCTTCCACACTCCAGGCGCTGGCCACATGGCCCAGGAATAGGAGTGGGGTACACCCGTGCCCCTGAATGATTGCTAAGTGGACAGCAAAGGGTGGGACGGACGCTGGGGAGTTCAGCTGAGGGACAGGAAGTGGCCCTGATGCCAGAGATAAGGGTGAGGCATCCTCTGGCCTCCCAGGTGTAAAGGGCAGCTGGGTGTGGTCACAGTTCTTGAGTGGAGTGGACAGGCTGCCTGGGGTAGGAGACACAAGTGATGGCAGGTGGATGCAGGGTCTGAACTTCTCCTTTATTGATGCCAGGTGCTCCCTCCCCGCCCCACCACGCCGGGCTTCTCATCTGGGCTGCTGGGTCGCTTGCGCCCACTCTGGACCCAGGACCCCAGGCCTTGCTCCAGGAGGCAGCCAGGGAGACCAGGCCTGGTCCAGGAGAGGCCTCCGGAGCACCCTACAGAGACAGGCAGGCCAACGGTCAGGACTCAGCAGGCACTCCGCCCACCCGGTGAACCTGGGGCTGCCCAGGCCCCAAAGGACCCGAGGAGCTGCCTTGGAGGAGGCGCCAGGCGCTCACCAAGCGCGCAGGAGCGGCGGGTCCGACCACTGCGGGCAGCGCGCGTCCTCGGCGGGCTCGGGCCAGGCAGTGCGGTTCTCGGTGTCCTCGCTGCGAGCCCCGCCCCAAGTCAGAATCCGTCCCGGCGCTGGGGTCCCGCGCCCGCCCGCCCTGCCCGCTCACCTGCGCTTCCCCACCAGGCCCTGCAGCAGCCGCTGCAGCCGCGCGCGGTCCCGCAGGCGGCTGAGCTCGCTCGTGAACGTCCCGTCCGAGTGCCGAGGGGCCCTGCGGGGGGGACCGGGCGGCGGCAGTTCAGCGCGGGCTGCGGGGCGTGGGGCGCGGGGCGTGGGGCGCGGCTCACCTGGCGGGAGCCGGGGGCGCGGCGGAGCCCGCGAGCAGCAGCAGCAGCAGCAGCGGGGGCGGCGGGGCGGCCATGGCGGGCGCCGGGCGTGCGGAGCGCGGGCAGCCGCGGTCCGGGCCCCGCGCCACCCCTTTATGCCCAGCGGGAGCGCGCGGGGGGCTCCGGGCGCCGCCCCGGCTCCGCGCGGCCGGCCGCGCCCCATCGATCGCGGGAAGGTCAGGGCCGCCCCCCAGCTGTCGCCCGATCGCCTCCGCCCCAGCGCCGCGTCGGCGCCCCTCGGCTGGCTGGGGGGACCGCCGGGAGCGGACCGGCCGCCTGCGGGGGCGCGGGGCAGCGCCACGGCTGGGGCTCGGGTAGGAAGAGGGAGCTCCCGGCTGCAGGGCGGGCGGGGTCCGTGCCTGGGGACAGACGGACACCGCGTTGCGAAGCCGCGCGGCGCGCTTTGGACCGGAGCCCAGAGGGAGCCCCTCCCGCGCGCCCTGCTAGGCTAGGGCAGGGAGGGCCGGGCGGGGCGCGGGGCGGTGTAGGCTGAGGGCGCCACGAGGGTAGAGCCTGGTTCCGGGAAAGGGGGAGACCCGAGTCCCAGCCGGCCCTGGAGGTGTTAGGGCAGGGGGACCGCGCAGAGGAGGGGCGCAGTGACCTCCCGCGCTGCTGAGACCGCGAAGACCTGGGCCCTGTGGTTGTAAATTTGGAGGGAGGAAAGACCATCTGGTTCATGCTGGCCACGCACCTAGGGGAAAAAGAGCTGTGCACAGGAGCTGATTCCAGCTAGACTTTTGAAACCCGCCAAGGCTGAGGTGTGCTCTTGCCTGGGTTCCAGGCCCTGAGTTCCTCCCCAGCACACCCAACAAAAACAAAAGCGCCTGTGCTCATGAGTCCTTAAATACAAATTACAAAGCTAGCAAACAGTCATAAACGAGTTCTTGTGCAAAACGTTATGTGCACTTTTTTTTTTTTTTTTTTTTTGAAACAGGATCGCTCTAAATTACGCAGACTGCCTTTGCAATCCTCCTGCCTCTGCCTCTGGAGCGGCTGGGATTACAGGCGTGCACCACCACGCCTGGCACTTATGTGCATTTTAAAAATAACTACTAGATGTTATGTTTAGAGTGGTTTTCAGTTTACAGAAAAACTGAGTTGTAAGCACGGAGGTTCCCATTTACCCCTCACAGGCTCCCTCCACCCAGTTTCCAATAGTATTAGAACTGGCCTTGGGGAGGTGCGTTTGTCACAGCCAATGAGCCAGTATCAGCACTCCCCCACCACACAGAGCCTAGTTTGCATTAGGCTGCACCCATGCAGTCCACTCTGTAGGTCTGGACACGTGTGAAACGGGTCGGAGCCGCCCTACCCGGTCATACACAGCAGTGTCGCAGCCCGAAAACCTCCCTGTGGCCCCCTGTTCATCCTGTCCTTCTGACCCCTGATCTTCTCACTGTCTCAAATGGCTTTGCCTTTTCCAGAGTGTTACAGAGCGGGGGTCACACCATCTGCTGCTTTTCACACTGGTTCTTGCACTTGGCCACAAGCTTTACATTTCCTGGGTGTTGTTTCATGGACGGTCCATCGTCCGGATGTTTCAGTTCACGTATCCACTCACCCACTGAAGGACATCTGTGTTGCTTCCAAGCCTGGGCAGTCATGAATAAAGCTACTGTCGGTGTGCGCGGACAGGTGCTTGTGTGGACATAAGCCCTCACTTCCTTTGGACAGTACCGAAGATACGGCTGGTGGATGGAGTGGGAAGAGCAAGTTGACTTTCCTGAGAAACCGCCATGCTACCTTCCGCAGAGTGGCACTGCCCCACGGCCCTGCCAAGGCCCCAGCGGCTCTGCTCTCCAGCCAGCGTCTGGGCGTCAGGATCTGGATTCTAGCCCTTCTAGTTGGTGGTGTAGAGGTTCTTGTTGTTTTCGTTAGGTTCTTGTTTTTGTTCATTTGTATATTTTGGAGGTTTTGTTTGTTTGTTTGTTTGTTGTTTTGTTTTACAGTACTGGGGATGAACCCAGGACCTTGTGCATGCCAGTTAAGTGCTCTTCCACTGGGCCACACTCCAGCCTCTGTGTTTTTACATGTATTTTTATTTTTTAAATTTTAATTTTTTTTTTTCGGTACTGAGGATTGAACCCAGGGCCTCGCGCCTGCATGCTCTGCAAGTGCTGGACCACTGAGCTGCACCCCCAGCCTATTTTTTTACTTTTTGAGACAGGGTCTTGCTAAATTACGCAGACTGCCTCTGGTCTTAAACTTGCGATCCTCCTGCCTCCGCCTCCAGAGCCGCTGGGATTACAGGCGTGCACCACTGCCCCCAGTGCTACATGTATTTTTAAATGGCCTCTGTGCCATATTCTTTCACAAATTTGACAGGACAAGATCCCCTAATCCTCAACACCATTGACTGACTAATACATTTATGAGAACATTCCAGACTCTAACTACCAACTTAATCTGTCAGTTCTCACTCACTCAAGTCACCAGGCAGCTCTTCATAAGAAAAATCTATCTTAAAAAATTAACATGGAGTAAAACTGACTTTCTTAATATCAACATACAGTAAAAATGGATTTTGACACAAGCAAAGATTCAATAGCCACAGTCACCGTCAGAAGACAGAACATGCCATCGCCCAACAGAGCCTGGCTCCACAAAACACTGACTCTCCAGCCCCTGACACCCACCCTTTAACCTGCTTTTTCTATGGATTTCACTACTCATAAAAGTGAACTCATATAGTATGTGTCCTTTGTGACTGCCTTATTTCACTTAGCATAATGTCCTCAGGGTTTATCCATGTTATCACATGTGTCAGAATTTCTTTGCTTTTAAAGACTGAGTAATATTCCATTGCCTGCAGATGTAGCCCTGTGGAATCCGATCCTGTCAGATCTCGGAAGCTAAGCAGGGCCGGGCCCGGTTAGTACCTGGGTGGGAGACCGCCTGGAACACCAGGTGCTACAGGCTTGGGAGAAGGACCTGGCAACCCCCTCCCACAAACCAGTCTGCCATTGAAAGCCCTATGAACAGCAGAGAAGCACTGACAATAGTGTTTCCCCTGTTGTACAGAGGGTCGCTATGAGTCGGATACCGACTCGACGGCACCTAACAACAACAACAAATATTCCGTTGGACAGAAGGACCACATTTATTTATCCACTTATCTGTTCACGGACACTTGAGTGGGTGGCTTCCATCTTTTGACGACTGTACATAGGCTACTGTGAACATTGCTGTGTAAATAGCTCTCCAAGAGCTTGGTTTTCATTATTTTGGGTATATAGTTAGGAGTGGTTCATACAGTAATTCTACTTTAAATATCTTGAGGAAACATCCAATTGCTTTCCACAGCAGTTGTAAAATATGACGCCCCCCGTGAGCCCTCTGATTTTGCTGACATCCTCAGCAGTACTTATTTTCTGTCTTTTCAAATATAACAACCAAGGGGAGGTGATGAGCTATCTCACTGTGGCTTGAACTGCGTTTGTCCTGTGACAAATGATTTGTGTGTCCTCTGGAAAAACATCTGTTGCCGCCTTTTGACACTCTGCCCTCATGCGCCACGCCTTCTCTGTGTGCCTTCGAGTTCCCTGGGGTCTGCCACGGTGCTTCCCTAGCGTCTGCCTCATTCCACAACCCCCACGGCGGTGTGCGGGAAGCTGCTCTGCGTTCCTGTCCTCACCTGGTACTGTCGCCAACCTTCGTGGTAGCTACCCTGTGCGGCGGCAGCTGGCCGTGCTCAGGTCGGCTGCGTTTGGGGTGCGGCTGCCCCACAGGTCCATGTGGTGGGAGCCTGGACCTCAGAGGTGGGTCCTGGTGGGAGGTAATGAGGTCATCGAAGGAGCTGCCCTTGGAAAGGTCTTTCTCCTGGGACTTTGGCAAGTTCTCCAGAGAGGGTTGTTAGAAAGAAGTGAGCCTGACCCTGAATCTCTCTTTGACTTCCTGTCTCCCCATGAGATCTCTCTCCCTGCTGCTCTGCCAGGATGCCACCCACCATATTTAGATTCAGCCAACGGACCCTTGCCAGATCCAAGCTGAAGCAAACACCACACTCTTAAACCTCTAGAACCATGAGCTAAATCAACCTCTTTGCTTTATGAAGTACCCAGCTTCCATTATTTAGCTGTAGTAACAGGAAACAGACTGCCTTGAACTGGAAACCCTCCTGCCTCAGCCTCCCAAGTGTTAGGATTACAGATGTGCCCCACCACACCTGGTGCTCAGTACCTAATTTCATATTCAGATTGTTGCCAGTATATAAAAACACAACTGTTTTATATGTTGACCTTGTGTCTTGCGACTTTGCTGAGTTCATTTATTAGCTCTGTTAGTTTTTTTTATTTTTATTATTATTATTTTTTTTTTTTCGGTCCTGGAGGTTGGACCCAGAGCCTTGCACTTGCATGCTCTGCAAGTGCTGGACCACTGAGCTGCACCCTCAGCCCATTTTTTACTTTTTGAGACAGGGTCTACCTAAATTACACAGACTGCTTCTGGTCTCGAACTTCTGATCCTCCTGCCTCCACCTCTAAAACTGCTGAGATTATAGGCATGCGCCACCACGCCCGGCTTAGTTTTTTTTTGTTTAATGTTTTTATTTTGATTTTTTTCAGTACTGGGGGCTTGAACCCAGGGCCTCTTGCATACTAAGCAAGCACTCTCTCACTAAGCTACACCCTTAACCCCTTTTAAATTTTATCTTATTTTTTATTTTGAGAGAGGTTCTCCCTAATTGCACAAGCTTTCTCTGTCCTCAAACTAGAGATCCTCCTGCCTCAGCCTCCCAAATTGCTGGGATTACAAATGGGTACCATAGTGCCTGGCAAATAGTTTTTTCTTTTTTGTTGTTTGTTTTCTTTTTGTGTTGCTGGAGATAAAGCCCAGGTCCTTTTGCTATTATAATAGGCAAAGTGCTCTACCACTGAGCACTAAACACATGCAAATATTCAGCAGCCATGGTCACAACTGGACTACAGAACATTTCCATCATCCAATAAAACACTGGTTTATGAAATGCTAACTCTCTACTCCCAGGCACACACCATTTTAGGGTTTTTGTAGGATTTTCTATCTGTAAGATCATATCTCCAAATAGAAATAGTTTTAGTTTTTCCTTTCTAATTGTCAGTGCCTTTTATTTCTTTTTCTTGCCTATATAGCTTTCTTTCTTTTCTTACCTTTGTAGCTATAGCTACAACTTCCAGGACAACGTTGGGTAGAACCAGCAAAGTTCCTGATCTTCAGAGAAAAGCTATTAGTTTCTCACCCCTGTATGTAAGCATGATGTGTAATGTGTTTCTCATAAATGGCTTCTATTGTGTTGGGGTATTATTTTTAGTGTTGGAGATTGAACTAAGACCTTGCACACACCAGACAAGTGCTCCACACTGAGCTTCACCCTCCACCCCTATCATCTTTATTTATTTATTTTTATCATAAAAGGCTGTTGGATTTTTGTCAAATGCTTTATCTGCATCAATTGAGATGATCACATGGGATTTTTCTTCTTTCTATTAATGTACTGTATTACATTGATTGGGTTTCATCTGTTGAATCCCCCTTGCATTCCTGGGATAAATCCCCCTGAGTCATCGTGTATAATCCTTTAAAATGCTATTAGATTTGCTAGCATTCTGCTGAGGGTTTTTGCATGTAGATTCAAAAGAGAGATTGTTTTCGAGATTTTGGAGTTTTCTTTCTTGTGATATCTCTGGTGAGGTTATGTTACATGGTAGCAATTTTTATCTTATGCTATATTTGCGCTGGTTCACCCTGAAGCTACACCTGTCCACATGCTGAATTTTGAGAATTCTTTATATATCTTATAAAGACATTGTATTGTTATTATTGCCTGCAGTGGTAGCCCTGTGGCATCTGATCCCGTCAGATCTCGGAAGCTAAGCAGGGTCGGGCCTGGTTAGTACCTGGATGGGAGACCGCCTGGGAACACAAGAAGCTGTAGGCTTGGGAGAAGGACCTGGCAACCCCCTCCCAAAAATCAATCTGCCATTGAAAATCCTATGAACAGCAGAGAAGCACTGACAATAGTGTTTCCCTTGTTGTACAGAGGGTCGCTATGAGTCGGATACCGACTCGACGGCACCTAACAACAACAACAATTGTTATTATTATATATATATAAGACATTGCTGGATATATAGATTTACTAATATTGTCTTCCATTCTGTGGCTGGAAATTTTTAATTTTTTTTTCAGTAGTGGGAGCCGAACCCAGGGCTTTGCACATGCTAAGCAAATGCCTTACCACTGAGCTGCTCCCCTAGCCTCTTTTTTATTTTGAGACATGGTCTGGCTAAGCTATGCAGGCTGCCCCTGGCCATGAGCCTGCGACCCTCCTTCCTCTACCTTGTGAGTAGCTGGGATGACAGGCTTGTGTCACAGTGCCCGGCTCAGTTTTGAATTTGGACGATGCACAGTTTTTGTTCACATGGATCCTGCTTGTCCCACCAAGTCTAAAAACTCTTTGCCTGATCTCAGGTCACAAAGATTTTCTTCCATCACCATCATCATCACCTCCTCCCCCTCCTCCCCCTCCTCCTCCTCCTCCTCCTCCTCCTCCTTCTCCTTCTTCTTCTCCTTTTCCTTCTCCTCAGTGCTGGTGGGTTGAACCCAGGACCTCACACATACTTTGCAAGCACTGTATCACTGAGCTGCACCCCCCAGCCCATTTTTCACTTTTCATTTTGAGACAGTTATGCGGAATGCCTCTGGCCTCAAACTAGTGGTCATCCTGCCTCTGCCTCCCAAGTTGCTGAGAGTTGCTGGCCACCATGGCTGGCCTCTTCCATCATTTCTGTCACAATTTTTATAGTTTTACATTTAAATTTGATTAACTTGGATTTAGTTTTTATATAAAATGTTAGGTTTGAACATGTAGGCACCTCACAATAAAATTTCAAAATACACAAAGCAAAAACTGATAACTAATTAGAAAAGCCTCAGTGGTACTTCGAGATCTCACTACTCCTCTCTCAGAACCTAACAGCCCACGTGGGAAATTAGCCAGAGCGTCGACTTCCCAAACAGCACCCCCCTGACCCCACAATGCATCACCCCTTCCCCCCCGGCTGGCCCTTGCCCTGTCCTCTCTGTGGCGGATCCTGGGGCAGGAAGGAGCCCCATGCCGGGCAGGTTGGACTCGCCCCTCATTCCCTGCCAGGATCCCAGGCCCTTGCTTGCTGGGGCCTTCTGTCCTGTGAAAGAAGCCCCTTCAGATGCGGGTCACTTGTCCTGAGCGCTCCTGCTCGAGGCCCCAGCAGGAAGGAAAGGCTGCCTGCCCCTTGATGAATGGGATTAGCTGTCTACTGCAGGGCAAATTCAGAACTTGCCATGCCTGTCTCCTCCCACACACGCCTTGCAGACTTGGGGTAACTGCAGTAACTCCAGATGGGGGCGTCTCAGCCCCTGCTTCCTTTCACACACATTGTGAGCAGGTCAGGCTGCCCAACACCTCCACGACCTTCGAATCAGGTCCTTCCCTTCCTGGCTACAGCCCTCTGCCCAGAGGCCTCGGGGACACTGAGTGGGCAGGGGTGTGCATGAGAAAGTCAGAAGGCCCCTGTCCACCTCCATCCGGAGAAGAGCTGTCAGCGGCAGGGTTCCAGTGGTCTCTCAGCCACTGTGCTCACCAGGACAGCTCCCTCCCAAACGCAATTCCCTCGCACCTTCTCCCGGTGCACTTCCACAGCTTCCCGGATTGCCCTGCTGCCTCCTCTGGCCACCTCTGCGTGCGTCCTAGGACTCTACAGTGTTCCCTCTACCTGCGTGGCCCTCAGCCGAGGCACCCAGCGAGGAGGCTGCCCTAGGCCCCTCAGGGAAAAGGGAAGGCCCGTGGCTGGAGGTGCTCCTTGCACGTGACCCTCCTGGGGTCTGCCCAGTCTCACAGGTCCGAGGGTAGAGGGGGGCATGAACTGCTTGGGTCATAGGTTCAGAGGTAATGGGAATTGCGGTTGACCTCTGAGCCAGCTGCGTGCCCAAGAGGGTGGAGGCACAGGGAGGAGGGACTAGCCTGGCCTGGAAGGCGACAGTGGCCAACAATGGCCTGCACCACGGTCTAGCTGAGCATGGTCAAGGACCGAGGGCTAGAGGCCGTCATCCCTATGAGGGAGGCCAGGCCGGCAGCGTCTGTGGCCTTGCGGACTCGTCGCGGTGTTGGAGGAAGTGTGAGGACGCATTAGAGCCAGGCAGGGCTGCACAGCAAAGCTCACGTGGGCAGGGGGCAGGTGGGCAGCTCTGGAGCCTCAGGAAGGGGATGCCCGGGGCGCCCGCGGCCTGTGCCAACCCCGAGCTGGGGTCCTCCCGCGTCTGGCAGAACCCATCTGGAGAGGACCGTCTCCCCTCGCCAGCGCACTAGGTGGAGGGAGACAAGACCCGGCCTCCGCCTCCGGGATCCAGTCCCTTCGGGGACCAGGCCCACAGCCTCCCCGTCGGAACTGCCTCTCCGCACTGGCTGACGCTGGGCCTGCTGGTGCCGGCCCCTCTCTCAGCTCCAGTTTCTTGGGCTGCGCAGCATTCGTCCCTGGCCAGTCTCTTAGCGCACCCAGGTTGCACCCAGGGCGCCGTCGAGTGGAGCCGCAGGGGGGCGGGGCGGGGCGAGGGCCCGGAGGGGCGTGCCGGGGCGGGGCTCCGGGGGACGCGCGCGGACCAGATCGCAATGCTCTGCGCCTGCAGGGACGCGTGGAGCCCGCGCGCCATGGGGAACCGCAGCGCCGGGGACGCGGGTGGGCTGCTGGCAGGGCGCGCGCCGGACGCGGGAGCCGCGGGAACGGGCGCAGGGCTGGGGGGCCCGGGCGCGGCGGCGCTGACGGGGGGCGTGGTGCTCATTGTCGCGGTGCTAGCGGGGAACTCGCTCGTGTGCTTGAGCGTGGCCTCGGAGCGCACCCTGCAGACGCCCACCAACTACTTCATCTTGAGCCTGGCGGCCGCAGACCTCCTCCTCGCCCTGCTGGTGCTGCCGCTCTTCGTCTACTCCGAGGTGAGCCCGTGTGCGCGCTTTCGTCCCCTCGCCGTCCCCGCCGAGGCCCGGCTGTCTGGCCTCCCCGGAGCCGTGAGCCCCGGCGTTCACAGGAACGTCTGGCCCTCATCCCCACTTTCTCGCGCCCCTCGCGTCCCTCCGCCTGCTTTGCTGTCTGTCCATCCCCCTACCTTCACCTCGGCCCGCTCTGCTCCTCCCTCTCTCTGTCGTGGCATGTGCTACCCAAAAGAGGCCTCTGTCCCTGTGCCAGGGACCCCAGGCACAGGCGACTTCGCCGGTCAAGCCTCTTCCTCCTCCCCAGCCGTATTCCAACCCCCACCCAGAGGAGCCAGCTGGACAGACAGGCAGGTGCGGGCTCAGCCCCTGCACTGCCCCCCAGGGCACGCACACCACTTCACTCGGCCACGGCCACGCCTGACCACGCGCGCGCACGCACACGCCTGTCCGCAGAAGCACACCCCGAGGAAGGAGCCCAGGGCCCGCGGCCACCCAGCTGCCAGGAGCTGTGGGCAGTGAGCTGGGTGGAGGGAGGGAGGCCTGGGCAGGGCAGCGGACGCCAGAGGAGGCCGGTGGGGGTAAGTGGGCCAGAGCTCTTGTGCCAACCCCGGACCTGGGCCTCCACCCCAGACCAAGTCTGGCTCTGCGGTGCGTCCACGGTAGCGTCAACCCCGGCTCTGGGTTTGGTCAGAGAAAAGCCGCTTAGGGCTGGGCTGGGGACACAGTGTCCTGGGCTGTGGGGGATGGGAGATGCCAGGTTTCTAAGGTGGACACGGCGAGTCCGGCGCTGGGGCAGAGGCCAGCAGCACAAGGCCACGCTTGACCTCAGCTCCTCCCCGGCGGCAGACACACGTCACTCTGACGGCTCTTAAACTCCTAATCGTCCCAAATCAGCTGGAAAGGATTTAGAGGGAGGCACCGCCTGCTCCTTTGCCCTTGAGCATTACCCCTAGGCGAGATCCCGGATTGGGAACCCTCACAGGCCTTTTGTTTTGTTTTGTTTTTTGCAGTACTGGGGGTTGAACCCAGGGCCTCACGCCTGCATGCTTTGCAAGTGCTGGACCACTGAGCTGCACCCCCAGCCCATTTTTTTTCTTTTTACTTTTTTGAGACAGAGTCTCAGTAAATTACACAGACTGTCTCTGGTCTCGAACTTGCGATCCTCCTCCCTCCTCCTCCCTCCGCCTCCAGAGCCCCTGGGATCAC
This sequence comes from Pedetes capensis, assembly GCA_007922755.1. Classification (NCBI taxonomy): domain Eukaryota; kingdom Metazoa; phylum Chordata; class Mammalia; order Rodentia; family Pedetidae; genus Pedetes; species Pedetes capensis. The sequence goes on from VMDO01011233.1 coordinate 49,742, forward strand.
AGGCATGTGCCACCGCGCAGGTCTTTGTATTTTTAAAACTCTTTTGTCCTTAGGACAGCTGTGATGTGGACTCTTCCCTCGCCTTCTCTCGCTGTGAGGGGAACAAGTGGAGGAGAGGAGATCTCCAGAGTCCACCAGAGCTGAGGCAGATGCCATGACTGCTGGCCTGGCCAGCTTAGGGGAACAGGGGCCTTCACTGGAGGCCAGAGGGTGAGGCCCACCCATGGCCTCAGACCCCCAGCCTGGGGCCTTCCCCAGGCATCTCAGGTCCACCTAAAGTAGACCTGGGCAGGGAGGCAGTCTTGGGGCCCTGGGCGCCCTGCTGGATCTGAGGACCGTCCCAAGCTGACCAGGGATTCCTTGGCCCTCGGATACTCAGGCCCCGCTCTCTGAAAATTGAGGGTCAGAAAGCCCCTGCGGGTCCCCGTGGCTGGGAAAGGTCAGTTCTTATGTCTCCTTGCTGCACCCTCGGCGCCACCAGGTCCAGGGAGGCGTGTGGCCGCTGAGCCCCCGCCTCTGCGACGCCCTGATGGCCATGGACGTGATGCTGTGCACCGCCTCCATCTTCAACCTGTGCGCCATCAGCGTAGACAGGTGGGCGTCCGCCCCGCGCCCCGCGCCCCGCGTCCCCTGCTCCACGGGCCTCACCGCGCCGTCGCTCCCGCAGGTTCGTGGCGGTGGCCGTGCCGCTGCGCTACCACCGCCAGGGTCGGCGCCAGCTGCTGCTCATCGGCGCCACGTGGCTGCTGTCGGCGGCGGTGGCAGCGCCGGTGCTGTGCGGTCTCAACGACGTGCGCGGCCGCGACCCGGCCGTGTGCCGCCTGGAGGACCGCGACTACGTGGTCTACTCGTCCGTGTGCTCCTTCTTCCTGCCCTGCCCGCTCATGCTGCTGCTCTACTGGGCCACCTTCCGAGGCCTGCGGCGCTGGGGCGCGGCGCGGCGCGCCAAGCTGCACGGCCGCGCTCCCCGCCGGCCCAGCGGCCCCGGCCCGCCAGCGCCGGGCCCCACGCAGAGCCCCTGTGGTCCGGACAGCGCCCTCCCCACGCCCAGCCTCCCGCAGAGCCCCTGTGGTCCGGACTGCACCCTCCCCGCGCCCGGCCTCCTGCAGAGCCCCTGTGGTCCAGACTGCGCCCTCCCCGCGCCTGGCCTCCCGCAAGGGCCCTGCTGCCCCGGCTGTTCGCAGACGGACGCCATCCCCGCGGAGCCGGGGCCCCAGCACAGGAGGCGGCGCGCCAAGATCACCAGCCGGGAGCGCAAGGCCATGAGGGTCCTGCCGGTGGTAGTAGGTGCGTTCCGCGCGGGGCGGGGAGGGGCGGTGAGGCGGGGGGAGGTGGGAGGAGTCCCAGGGCGGCAGGGGTCTCGGGTGGGCTGGCCAGCGCGCGGTGCCCCTCCAGGGGCCTTCCTGGTGTGCTGGACGCCCTTCTTCGTGGTGCACGTCACGCGGGCGCTGTGTCCATCGTGCTTCGTGCCCCCGCGCCTGGTCAGCGCCGTCACCTGGCTGGGCTACGTCAACAGCGCTCTCAACCCTGTGATCTACACGGTCTTCAACGCCGAGTTCCGCTCCGTCTTCCGCAAGGCCCTGCGCCTCTGCTGCTGACACGCGAGGGCCGCGCGTCTGGTTACGCGGGCTCCCTTCTACATGCCCGTGAAGGGTCCCAAGCACTTCTGCCTGTGGGGCCAGGCGCCCCAGGGGCTGACCCTTCCTCCCTCGAGGGGCTGGCTCCCAAGGTCCCTTCTGCCCAAGGAGTGTCCAGAGACACAGCACCTGCCTCAGTTTCCCCTCAACACGGGAGTGTGGCAGGGGTCCTGCAGCAAGAGGAGCCTTGCTCCTGGAGGACCAGGCCTGATGGGGTCTGGGCCCTTGTCACCGCAAAATACACCTGGGCTGGCCATGCACACCATTTTGGGTGGTTCCTTGAGGCCAGAGTTCAAGTTCCTGCCAGGCTCTGACAAGAAGGTGACTGAAACTCCTCAGGGAAGGGCCTGGGGTGCTGACCCAGCCTCCTCAAGGTGCCACAGTCAGTCCGGTGTCCAGGCAACCTCTGCCTCGTGTCCAGCATTGGCCTGGGCTCCAGGCTGGGCAGAGGGTCTCGAGCCCTGTGCTGGGCTGTCTGGCACCCAAGACAGCCCACCCAGGAGGCACCTTGGCTCTGACCCCCACCCTCTTGCTGGTCATGGGAGATGTGGGTCAGCCTTGGGGCTGAGCTTTCTGGTGTCCAGGCCATGGCAACTAACTGCCCAGGGCACCAAGCTCTCTTCTAACACTGAGCAATCACGGACTCTGGAGTCTGCGGCTGCAGACACGGCCTGAGGGTGTGGGTGTTCCATGCTGAGCGGGGGCTGCCCCTCAGCGCCACCCGGCGTGGCCGCCTTCCCTCTTCCAGATGCTTATGCCCCCTGCTTGCAGTGCTCGCTGCCACCTCCTCCAAGAAGCCGCCACTGGCTTCCTGGGACCAGCCTGCCCTTCACCCCTCAGGCGACAGATGGGGTGGTGGCTTCACATCCACTTCCTGTGGCTGGTGTGTCCCCAGGGGCACGGCGTTTGACTCTGGTGGAAGTGAGAGAGTTCCTTCGAGCTTTGCCCCTGGAGACCCGAGGGCCTCAAATATGCTGGCCCTCACTGACCTCTGCAGAAAGCTCTGCAGGCAGAAAGTGAGGCCACTGGACGCTTGACACAGCTTGGAGGACTCTGAGACCCTCTGGTCGTGAGCCTCGGCGGGCACAGAAATGTCCGACATGTGAGGTCCTTGGGCTTCTGCTTTAAGGAGAAGGGGGTACGTTGCCCCTGCAATCCTAGGAGGCTGGTGGTATCCACCAGTCTGGTGGGCACTGACCCCAACACCAGTCACAACCTGTCTTGATGCCCCAGGGTCCTCACATGGTGCCGTCCTGGGAGTGAGCACCCTGGACACCCCCTGCAGGGCTGCCTCTGGGCCACACTGACCTGGGCACTTTGGGGCTCAGGGCGTCTTGGTGCAGGTCCCCCTCCCAGCTTCCCCGGGGAGGTTCCTGATGACTGCAGGCCACAAAGCCCAAGGGTAAGTCCAGCCCTGCTGCAGCCAGAGCCACACTGTGGAGCCCCAGCAGATGCCGTGGCCTGACCAGCCGGACAGGCCAAGGGCCCAGGAAGTCTCAGCACGAGCAGCGATCTCCTCTGCCACCGGAGTGGGCTTCCCGGGAACAGGGCCAGGCACCCCACCCAAAGGGGGCAGCATAAAGGGGCAGCAGACTCGACCTGGGCAGGAATAAACCAGCTGGTGTGAGGACCCCCAACTCACTGGGAAAGGGCAGCAGGCGGGGTGCTTGGTGGCCCCAGGCCCCCCGCTCACTGCACATCTCAGGGAGAGGGTGGGGACCCCACAGAGTCCATGGCCTCCTGGGCTCCCACCACCGGATGCGGCTTGCCCCAGGCGTCCAGACCTCTGCGGGGCAGAACCTTCCCAGCCCACGATGTGAGCCTCGTGCCTTGCGCCTCGTGCACTTTGGAGGCAAGTGTCGGAACCTGCACTGCTTCACCCTACGCCTGCCGGGGGCTGCAGAGCCTGCCGCTCCTTCCTGGGCCCTGTGTGCAAGAGATGGGCTTTAGGCCACAAGGACATTTCTGGAAAATGCAGAAGCTTCTAGAACATGGGTGATCGCTCCTTTCTTCTCTGACAGCACTTTTGATGGGTGGAGGGGGCAGGTCAACACCCAAACATGCTGGGTGAGTCTCCCTTGAAAGCACCTAGCCACCTCGGTCCTGTTCCTGGGGACAGTGGCCAGCATGGTGCTGGGCAGTTAGAGGGGACGGAGAGGATGGACATGAAGATGCCTGGGACTGTGTGTGGAAGCCTTGGGCGTGGCCATGTTGGTGGACATCCCAGGTCCACTAACCAGGTTGCCTCTGGGGTCTCCTGGAGGGCTCCAGCTGTGCTCAGGCACAGCCTGGACACCAGGGAACCTTGGGGAGGATGCGGAGTCCAGCCTCACCCCGAGGGCCGCAGTGTTCTCGCAGAGCCATCTCCGCTATAGGAAAGACAAGCCCCAAACTTCTCTCTCCTGGGGTTACAAATGGGTCTGGGTACAGGAGGCCGTGAGCTGGCCACCTGATGCCCTTGCTTGGGGTCAGGGCAAGGAGTGCTGCAGGCCTACCTGGCCAGTGGGCACATGGGAGGTGGACTCGCGGTGCCTCCAAGACCACGTGGACTGGACTGGCTGTCGGGTGGGGTGGGGACTTATGTACAACTTTATTAATAAAACACATGTATGTATGCACGTGTCGGCACGGGGCACACCCCGTGGCCTGAAACAGAGGCTCGTGATCCCAGGATGAGAGAGCACCATGACAGGGAGGGCCCTGGGCAGCAGAGTGCCCAGCCACAGTGCCGCCCGAGACCCTCAGAGCCTCCGGCAGGTGTCCATTTCCGAGGACCTGGTCCTCAGGGTCTGCCCACGGCTTGTCCAGCAGCCTGTTCACCTCCTCAGCACCCCTCACGGTCCTCAAGGGCCACAGGGCGGGGTGGCCACTCACACGGTGACTTTCTCGATCACGCTCTCCTCCACGTGGACGTCCTCTGCCTGCACGGTGACAGCTGCCGACTGGCCGCACATGTGCTGGTGGTCCTTCCAGTCCTGAAAGGAAGGGCACGCCGTCAGCAGGAGGCCACGTGGCAGGGGCTGCCGCCTTGGCGCAGAGCCAGGCATCTGCACACGGAGGGCGGTGGGTGGGAGCCCCCAGCTGGGGCCTGACCGTGGCTCCAGCAGCTGCTGCCACCCGAGATGCCCGGGGCATCAGGGGCCATCCCCCAGCACCTGTGCTCCCGGGCCGGCTCTCAGCCCCGCCCACCTGATGTCCAGCTTTCCCCATGCTGTGAGGTCTGAGGGATCAGACAATAAACAGGATGAGCCTAAGTGTAAGACTCCTGAGGATGCCCAGACGCTTCCATCTGGCTTTCTGCTGTTAGGCATTTAAACAGAAGAAAGGGAGGTGGCACACACCTGTAATCCTGGCACTAGGGAGGCAGGGGGATTGTGAGTTCAAGGCCAGCCTGGGCGACACAGTGAGAACTTGCCTCAGAACAAAAACAAAAACAAGCTTGGCATGGTGGCACACACCTGTAATCCCAGCAACTCAGGAGGCAGAGGCAGGAGGATCGCAAGTTTCTGGCCAGAAGCAGGTGGTGCATGCCTGTAATCCCAGTGGCTCGGGAGGCGGAGGCAGGAGGATCGCAAGTTCGAGACCAGAGGCAGTCTGCGTAATTGAGACCCTGTCTCAAAAAGTAAAAAAATAAAAAATGAAAGAATGGGACGGGGCTACAGCTCAGAAATACGGCCCTGGGTTCAACCTCTACAGTACCACACACATACAAAAAAAAAAAAAAAAAAAAAAAAAAAAAAAAAAAAAAAAAAAAAAAAAAAAAAAAAAAAAAAAAAAAAAAAAAAAAAAAAAAAAAAAAAAAAAAGAAAGAAAAAAAGCCAAAATTGGAAATCAGCCTTAGAAAAAAGTGGTTAAATTCTTTAAAAAGAGCAATGAAAACACGTGAAACAATGAAAATACCTAACCCAACATCATAGACTTTTAAAATGATGACAAAAATCTTCCATTAGTAATCCATATCTGACTAAAAATTATCCGGGACTCAGGTGTGGAAAACATGATGCCTGGGGCTTGTTTTAAAATACTTGGCCCTGAGCCAGGTGCGGTGGATCACACCTGTACTCCCAGTGACTTGGGAGGTGGTAGCAGGAGGATGGCAAGTTTGAGGCCAACAGTAGCTTGTGTAACTAGATGAGACCCTGCCGCAAAATTTTAGAAAACGCTCAGTAGTAGATCTCTTGCAAAATATGTGCAAGGCCCTAGGTTCAACCCCGAAGGACCAAAAAATAAAAAAAGGTATCTTTCAAGCATGAGTATTGTTTACATAAGTGCCTGACAAACAGGGACAAAGCTGGGCGCCATGGCACAGGCCTGTCATCCCAGCTACTGGACGCTGAGGCAGGAGGATTGCAGGTTCCAGGCCAGGGGCAGCCTATGCAAAAATAAAAAACATAAAGGGGCCGGGGTGCGGCTCAGTGGAAGAGCACTTGCCCAGCATGCACGAGGCCCTAGGTTCAACCTCCAGTACTGCAAGAAAAAACAAGGACCCGGCACAATCACTGCTGTGATGGTGTAAGAGGAGCCAGGTGAGAGAGGCCGAAACCTTCCTGTGGCCCAGGCCCACTGAAGTGTGTGGTGCCGTGTCCTCGACACTGCAGAACAGGCAGGGGACCAGATACACCCTGCTCTCAGCCACTCACATCCCCACGTCTCCCCAAGGCGCTGCATCAGGCTGAAAGCAGCAGCCAATCAGCACGTAGCGAGGGCCAGGAAACAAGCAGGGAGAGCTTCCCGGGCTGGAAGCGGCCTCCCGCCGCCAGGAGTGGATGCCGCTGCAGGTGGGGGTCTAGGTGTGGTCCTGAGCTGCAGGGGCTGAGGACTTCAGAATAAGGAGACTACCAACCGCCCCAAGGTACTGAGGAAGGGCGGGCAAAGTGTTAAGGACATGATGCAGAATTTGCTGGTCTTTAATTTCTTTAAAATCAGCGGTCAAGTAACAGACACAGAAATTGTGGCGTCGCTCTCACAGGCCAGGACGTGGTGACCTGCCAGCAGGGGCCCCTAGTGGCAGTGCCTGCTCTGGCACACGCAACTACTGCTCTCGGCAGAACTGGGGGGAGGCACAGCCAAGGGAGCAGGGCCAAGGGAGGGAGGGTCGGGGAGCCTCAGCTTCCTGCAGAGGGCCTGCCAGAGTGCCTCCAGGCACCTGCGGGCCCAGAAGGGATCCCGGCCGACCACAACCCACACGCCTGCGTGGCGCCTGAGAGCCAAGGGCACAGAACACACGTGGCCGGGGACGCTACCTTGCGCTGGCAGAACGTAGAGCAGTAGTTGACCTTGTGGCACCCGGTGCACTCACTCATGGCCTCCCGGCCGCAGTTGACGCAGGACTGCTGCAGGGGCACAGAAACGGGTCAGTGGCAGGGCAGGACGTGGCTCCCCTAGCCGCCACCCAAGACTCAAGGGGACACAGAGACACCAGGCGCAGTGGAGATGCTGGAGGGTCCCCGGAGCTGCTTGATGTACAGGTGACAGCCCAGGGCTGGCCCTTCCCTTCACCCACGTGCGCCCCTCGCCCCGCACTCCTCTACTGTAAGACCAACGCCAGATACCAAGGATCCCCGTGGGTCGGGCAGGTATAGGAAGACGGGGTTCCACACCCAGCACACCGAGCACTCGCCAGGGCCAGACCTGGGGGCATCAGCAGGGCCGGCCCCAGACGCAGCCCACGCTCCCTGAGCCACTGGAGCTCCTGGGCTCGGCTGCACTACTGCTCTGAGCCAGACGGTGAGGTTTAATTAACCACTGTGACTATGCTTTCTTTTTATCTTCAGTGCTGGGGCTGAAACCCAGGCCTTGCGCGTGTTAGGCTGGCGCTCTCCCACTGAGCTACCTCCCAGCCAACAGCTATGTTTTCCTTAAGACACCCAGTAGGAGCTTTCTTTTCAATCAGCGGAGGTGCTCCACAAAGGCAGCCTGTCAACGACTGATTACAGCATCTGATGACCGTTGAGCTTGGCTGTCAACAGATGCTAACTGGAAGGAAACTGCCAGGCCCAGACGGGGCTGCTGCACTGGAGGGGCCTCCGCCCAGGGGCCTGGGCCACAGGGTTTGTAGGAGGGGCAGCTGCGGGTGCGGTGGTGGGCAGCAGCCTGACGTCACCAGCATGCAGAACAAGCCAGACTCCTGTGTCTTTGCAACTTACCCTGGCCCTGCCGCTATTTTTACACAAATGCAGAAAACACAGCGGTGACTCCCAGGCTCCTGTTCTGACGTCCACTGCCCTTTCCTGCTAAGCGCATGAGCCTCAAGTGGGTCTTAGGACCTGAGTTTCTTCTTTCGTTCTTTTTTTTTTTTTTGTGGTACTGGGGGTTGAACCCAGGGCCTCCCACTTGCATGCTTTGCAAGTGCTGGACCACTGAGCTGCACCCTCAGCCCATTTTTTTTTTTACTTTTTGAGACAGGGTCTCGCTAGGTTACACGGACTTTCCCAGGTCTTAAACTTGCGATCCTCTTGCTTCCGCCTCCCAGGCCGCTGGGATTACAGGCGTGCGCCACCACACCCGGCTCTTTCGTTCTTTTTTGTGGTGCTGGGGATGAATCCAGGGCCCCTGCCTGGCAAGTGCTTTACCAGTGAGCCGTGCACCCCACCCTGCCTCCATTCTAGATGACAAAATACTGTAAAAGAGTCTGTAACCACGTAGAGAAGTTTCTCCAGGGAGAGAAGGGAAGGATTCTCAGACTTCATCAGCACCTGTAAGATGTCCCGGTGCCAGGCTCCACCGGTGGCCCTGCCCAGCCCAGCCCTCACAGGTGAGAGGCTGAGGTTGGTGTGGGAAGGAGGCCACACGCTATGTGAACCTTGGTCACCATCCCCAGACCTGGGCCTGGGCAAGGCGGCTGCAAGCGGGCACAGCATACAGCCAGCCGGGAGTGCCAGGGTCAGGAAGTGCCCGGCAGAGAGGGGGCCCTTGACGGGAGAGTCAGAGGGACACAGGCACCAGGACCACATCACTGGATGCCACCCAAGGTCTCAAAACATGCTGCCGAGTCCACACTGCTAGAAATAGGTGACCAGACATAAATGAGGCGCTAGGACAGATCTCCTATCAGAATAATTCTACAATCAGCCAGGCGCCACGGTGCACACCTATCATCCCAGCGACCTGGGAGGCTGAGGCAGGAGAAATCTCAAAACAAAAAACAAGAAATGGGCTGGGGTACAGCTCAGTACTGGTTCAAGCCCCCAGTGCTGTGATAATATAATGATGAATAAAATAATTCCAAGATTACTTGCAGATTGCCCTGCCCAGGCGGACCCCCAGGGGATTCCCTCAGGATGTGTCACTGGATGTCAGGGACACCCAACCCTGAGATGTGAAGACAGGACGTGGTCACACAGGACGGGGTCTTCCTCTCGAAGCATCATCTGTTCCGCCAGGGTAAGGCTGTGGACAAGCCCAGCCCAGTACCTTCAACCCGGCCAGGCTCCTCCACACTGCAGGTCCTGGATCCGAAAGATCGCAGGCGTGTGGCCCAGGTGTGCTGGGGAGACCCCAGGGCGCCACACGGAGGGAGCGATGCTGAATTCAGTGTGGAGCAGGAGTGGCCGCCAAGGCAGGAGAGGTGCCCTTCGACGTGACATGCTCAGGGATGAGGCCAGGGGCTGTGGGGAAGCTCTGCACTAATGCTGCAGCTTTTGTGAAAACCTAACATGGCCCCAGGATAAGCTCATTTTTATTTTTAATTGATTAATTAATTTTTTAGTACTGGGGGTTGAACCCAGGGCCTCACGCCTACATGCTCTGCACTGAGCTGCACCCTCAGCCCATTTTTTTTTTACTTTTTGAGACAGGGTCTCGCTAAATTACACAGACTGCCTCTGGTCTTGAACTTGCAATCCTCCTGGCTCTGCCTCCCGAGCCGCTGGGATTACAGGCGTGCCCACCTCGCCCGGCTAAATAAGCTTATTTTTATAAAAGCCACCCTATAGCTGGGCACCAGGGCAAACACCTGTGATCCCAGCCATTCAGGAGGCTAAGGCAAGAGGATTGTAAGTATGAGGCCAGCCTGGGTTACAAGCTGAGACCCTGTCTCAAAAAAAAAAAAAGGGCATATAGGGTGTGGGGCACAGGTGTAGGCCCATGGCCGAGGGGAAGGGAGGCACAGGTGAGACCGAGGTCAGCTGTCCCCTGGTGCTCAGAGAGGCCATGAGCCTGGACGAAGGTGTCCACCTCTCGCCAGTCAGGATGGACGCAGCCAGTGGCAACAGCGGTGCCTCTGTGGGCTGCTCCGAGTGTGTCCTCTGTGGTCCCTGGCTGCCTGCACTGCAGTGAGGCTGCACCAGGGTCGGCCCAGGCTGTCCGCTGGGCGTGGCTGGAGGGCTGCACGACAGGCAGACGGGGTGAGAGCTGAGGCGCACGTCCGTGGCCGCCCTCCCCTGCTCCACGAGGCTGGCCTGCCCTCACGTGGTTCCAGCCACCATCCACGTCTGTCTACTGAGAAACCAGCTCTGCACACTGGGTGCTGCCCCAGAGCCTGGGCCGTGCTGGGCCGCAGGGAGCCCTGTGACTGACGGGAGAGTCCCAAGTGTTCTCAGAGGGTGCCGCGGGGACCGACACCCTGATCGCCAGCCACCTGCTTAGGAGTGAGCACAGAGCCACGGCAGGGCAGGCCGCCATGGCTTTGGAGCCGTGGAAGCTCCCTGTCCAGGGCTGTGGCTGTCCCTTTAAACCAGCAGCCTCTGCAGGAACAGGCCTGGCCTCTGTGGGTGCAGAGGGAAGCAGCAGGCTGGGGCTGCAGGAGAGCCCGTGGCCGCCCGCCCCCCGGCATGTCTGGAGCTTGAGAACTGGACCCTGCAGGGGCAAGAGGTGCCCTGTGTGGCTGAGGCAGGAAAATAGCCCACGGTGCAGCCAGGCTGTGACCCCAAAGGCTGGAAGGCCAGGCAGACAGAAGCGTGGGGCTGCCCACTTAAAACCGGAGGAGCGCAAATGAGGCAGGTGGGGCCGTTTCCTACGGGCAGCGAAGGAGATAAGAGAAAACCCTCCAGGCTCACACAGGTGACCCGACAGCGGGCAGGCGGTACGGGAGCGGGTCGAGGGGCTCATCTAATGTCGTCTCTCTCAGCTGAGGCCGGAGCCTGTGAACCCACCACGAGGATTCTCTCCCTGGCCACACTGCAGACACCAAAGCTAAACACCACAGGGACAGTCCTGCCCCCTGGCCAGCTGGTCTGGCTGGTGGGGGGAAGCCGGCGCCCGAACAAGTGCAGCCCCTGGACCCCGGCTCACACACTGCCTGGCCTTCCACCGCCAGGGCTCCCCCACACAGCGCCCTGTGGAGCCCCTGAGGCAGCGTTCCAGGGGATTCCTGTGCTGCTGGGCGAGCGCCCCATGGAGACTCCTGGGGACTCGGGGATGGCAGCAGCGTCAGGCCGGCCAGCAGCTGGCTCCTGAGCACCCAGGCTCCTGCTGGGAGGCAGGGAAGCCGTCACCCCAGAGCCTCCTGCCTGCACTACAAGGACTGGTCACACGGCAGGGGACCCTGTCTCAGGCTGCTCCTGGCTCCTTGTGCCTTGGGTTACTCAGAGGTGGACAGGTGGTCAGGTGGGGTCAGGACACGTGGTCAGCATGAGACCCTGCAGCTGCCCAGCCAGCTGGCTTCTGCTGGGTGCTGTGCCCTTGACAGCCAAGGGCATCTGCTCTTCTGCCCTGTTTAGCCTCTGCAGAACGAATTATGTACACATGGCTGCAAATTTTCCATGGCTGAAATTGGCAAAAATCCCCTTAATAGCTTTAGCTGAGCAAATTCTACTCTTTTCTCTTTTTGGCGGGGACAGTGCTGGGGGTTGAACCCAGGGTCTCACACACGTCAGGCACACAGTCTGTCACTGAGCTACATCCCAGGCCCTTTCTTCTTTTTCATCCTGAGAAAGGGCCTTGAAAAGTTACAAAGGCTGCCTCTGCCCTCGAACTCTCAATACCACCTTAGCCTCCTAAGGAGCTGGGATACAGGCGTGCGCCACGACATCTGGCTAAATCCGATTTCTTTTTAAATGCCAAATAAAATGTCAAAGCAGGCCTTTCTGCTGCATGAGCACCTGCTGTCCTGGGAGCTCTGAGGGAGTAGCCTGGTGCTCTCCCCGCCCTGCACGGTCCGCTTGGAACAGGTCCCAGTACAACTTTCCACTCAATGAGCAGCACTGCCTTTCAACCCTCGACCCCACCCCGCAATCAAGCAGAAGGATGACTTGTAAATAACATTTTAACGGCATGAAACATCTTCCTGCTGATACCATAGGCTCAGGGAATAAAAATGTATTGGATTGATGCTTGATTGATTGCAGACTTGGGGGCTGAACCCAGGGTCTCATAGTTCTTGTAAACACTCTACCTCTGGGCCGCACCCCAAGACCTTTTTTTTTTTTTGCGGTTCTTGGGGTTGAACCCAGGGCCTCACGCTTGCATGCTGTGCAAGTGTTGGACCACTGAGCTGCCACCTTCAGCCCATTTTTTTAACTTTTTGAGGCAGGGTCTCGCTAAGTTATGCAGACTGCCTCTGGTCTCAAACTTGCGATCCTCCTGCCTCCGCCTCCCGAGCCGCTGAGATTACAGGGCCAAGACCATTTTTTATTTTTTATTTTGACACATGGTCTTGCAAAGTTACACATACTGCCTCTGTCCTTGAACTAACAACTCTCCTGTCTCTGCCTCCAGAGTCACTGGGATCACAGTAGTGTGCCACTGCGCCCAGCTGGCACACCCATTTTTATGTTGTTGTTAGGTGCTGTCAAGTTGGGTACAACTCATAACAAACCTATATGGAACAGATTGAAAGACTACCTGATGCCGTGCCAGGCTCATGATCTTTTTTATGTTTAAGCCCATTATTGTAGCCACTGTGTCAATCCATCTAGTTGAGGGTTTTCCTTTTCTTCGTTGACCTGCTACTCTCCCAAACATAATGTTCTTCTCCAGGGACTGGTCCCTGTCCAAAATATGGAAGATGCAATCTAGCCATCTTTGCTTCCAAGAAGCACTTTTGTTGTACGACTTCTAGGACAGATCTGTTGGTTCTTTTGGACAGTCCATGGTATATTCAATATTCATCTCCAGCACCGTAATTCAAAAGCATCAATTCTTCTCCTACCTCCCTTATTCAACATCCAGCTTTCATAAGCATCAGATGCAACTGAAAATACCCTGGCACGAGTCAGGAGCACCTTCACCTTCAATGTGATATCTTTACTTTTCAACACTGTAAATGGGTCTTTTGCCACAGCTGTTCTCAGTGCAATGCATCTTTTGATTTCTTAACTGCTGCTTCCGTGGGTGTCGATTGTAGAACCAAGTAAAGCAAACTCTTGGACAACCTCAATCTTTTCTCCATTTATCATGAAGTTGCATACTGACCCAGTTGTGAGGATTTTTGATGTTGAGGTACAATCTATACTGAACACTGTGTTCTTTGATCTTCATCAGTAAATGCTTCAAATCCTCTTCAGTTTCAGCAAGCAGAGTTGTGTCATCTGCATAAATGCAGGTGATAATGAGTCTTCCTCCAATCTTGATGCCATGGTCTTCTTCATGAAGTCCAGCTTCTCCGATTATTTGCTCAGCATAGAAATTGAAGAGATATGGTGAAAGAAAACAGCCCAGATGCACATCTGTCTCAACTTTAAACCAGGCAGTGTTTCCTTGTTCTGTTCGAATAACTGCCTCCTGGTCCATGTACAGGTTCCTCACGAGTACAATTAGGTGCTCTGGTATTCCCATTCTTCACAGTGTTATCCATAATTTGTCATCATCCACACAGTCAAATGCCTTTGTATAGTCAATAAAACATAGATAGGCACCTTTCTGGTATTCTCTGCTTTTGGCTAATATCCATCTGACATCAGCAATGACGACCCTGGTTCTACGCCCTCTTAGGAATCCAGCTTGATTTTCCAGCAGTTTCCTATTAATATACTATTACAGACACTTTTGAATGATCTTTAGCAAAATTTTACTTGTATGAGATATTAATGATATTGTTCAATAATTTCCGCTTTTGGTTGGATCCCCTTTCTTGGGAATAGGCGCAAATATGGATCTCTTCCAGGCAGCTGGCCAGGTGTTTGAGCATTAGTGTCAGCAAATCTCCTGACAGAAAACCACCTGGCACCTTCTCCAGGTGATAAAGAAGCCATCGGAGCCTCCCCGCACCTACTCTCTTCCCACTCCACGTCTCTCGTGCAGTTGGGCTGTGCCTAGAGCCCCTCTCAGGACTTCAGCCCATGGCCTGTCAGATCCCCATGGGGCTGGTGCTTGAAAGAGTCACATTCTAATTCCGAGTCACCATTTCACAAAAGCTGAGTGATCACGTGTGTCCAGCTGCCATGGCCACCATGTTGCCAAGGTAGAAACCATCACCGTCTTTGTTCATATGTGCACTGGGTGGAGTCCAGAAGCAGGGCAGTGACAGGACTGTTTACCCTCACTGAGCCCCCTGCACCTCGCCCATGCCCATCAGCCACATGACCATGGCCACCAACCAGCCAGCACTTGGTGGTACCCAGCGCCTCTGGGTACGATGCAGGACTGGCTACCTTACCTCACGGGTAGCCAGTGGGCTGTTCCTTTGTCTTCTAGCCTTGGTTTGAGCTTGACGACTGGCCAGGGACAAGGCTTAAGTTCACACCAGTGGCCTCGCTAGCACTTAATGTCCGCCATTGTTGTTAGATGCCATCGAGTTACGTTCAACTCATAGTGACCCCCTAGGTACGACAGATTGAAACAATCCCTGACACAGTGCCATGCACATGATCTTTTTACATTTGAGCCCAATGCTACAGCCACTATGTTTCTTCTCGTTTTGAGTTGTGCTACATCAGCAAAAGGAGGTCCCAGGAGCTTCATTTCACTCCTATCATTTAGGTTGACTGTATTTGAGGAGGCAACTCTTCCGCAGTCACTTCTTGAATGCCTTCCAGCCTGGGGGGCTCATTTTCAGGCACTATATTTGGCAGTGTTTCACTGCTATTCATAGGTTTTCAATGGCTAATTGTTTCAGGAGTGGGCTGCCTGGTCCTTCTCCCTAGTCTATCTTAGTCTAGAATCTCAGCTGAAACCTGTCCACCATGAGTGGCCCTGCTGGTATCTGAAATACGGTGGCATAGCTTCCAGCATCATAGCAACATGCAAGCCCCACAGTGCGACAAGCTGACAGACATGTGGGGGTAATGCTCATCAAGAACCAAAAAAGCTGATGCTGAGCCAAGTACAGTGGTGCGCACCTGTGGTTCCAGTTACTCAGGAGGCTGAGGCAGGAGGACTGCCTGACATCCAGAGCTGAGGACCGGCCTGAGCAACATAGTGAGATTCTGACTCATTTACAAAGAAAAAAGAGCCAGGCGTGGTGGCACACGCCTGTAATCCCAGTGACTCCAGAGGCACTGGCAGAAGAATCTCTAGTTCAAGCCCAGCCTGGTCCACAAAGGAGACTCTGTTTCAAACAAACAAAACCACCAGAAGTTTTCTGCCTGAGATAAAGTTTAAAAGTGAGTCTTAGATATCTAAGAAATATGCACAATGTAGCACAACGTAGTAAATATCTAAACATTGTTGCCTGGTAGCTTTGCCTTAGAAGAAATAAATTTTTCGCTGAGTGTGATGGCTCATGCCTGTCGTTCCAGCAGCTCGGGAGGTGGAGACAGGAGAATTGCAGGTTCAAGTCCAGAGGCAGCCTGCATAACTTTAGTGAGACCCTGTCTCAAGATAAAGAATTAGCCGGGTGTGGTGGCGTACACCTGTAATCCCAATGGCTCAGGAGGTGGAGGCAGGAGGATCGCAAGTTCGAGATCAGAGGCAGTCTGCGTAACTTAGCAAGACCCTGTCTCAAAAAGTAAAAAAATAGGCTGAGGGTGCAGCTCAGTGGTCCAGCACTTGTAGAGCATGCAGGCTCGAGGCCCTGGGTTCAACCCCCAGTACCATAAAGAAAAAAAAGATAAAAAATTTAAAGTGGGCTGGGGGTGCAGCTCAGTGGTAGAGCATTTGCAAAGTATGTGTGAGGCCCTGGGTTTAGCTCCCAAGTTCTGTCAGAAAAAAATTAATAATAATAATAATTTTTCCCTATTCCTAACTAAGTATAAAGTTTGACAGTTGTTTTCATAAACCACAGAAGTTTGTTTTTATACAAAAAAAAAAAAAAAGGAAGGAAAATATAAGTCAATGTGTTTGGGCCACACCACTGGGTATGCATGATGTCCCCTCCACCTCAGCCCTGGCAGGAGGACCAAGCAACTGTCACTGGCTCCCTCAGGTCAGACGCTCAGCAACTTGATGAAAAGATTTAGGAAGACCACAGCAGAGACTCGTGGGACGGGGTGGGCAGCAGGCTGAAAGCACAGCGCAGCGGCACCTGGGGAGGTCCTGCGGACGCTCGAGGGACTTACGAGTGTGGCGGGGGCTCACAGAGGAGGCACAGCCCTGTAACTTAAGGGCTCCGCAGTCTTCTGCAAGACAGGACTGTGAGGATAAAGGAATTCCATGCCGCATTTTGTTCTTCAAAGTACATAAAATTACCAAGAGATACAAAGCCCAGCCTTCCAGGGGTGGCACTGGGCACCCTGGCTGACCCAGTGGACATGGGTCAGTGCACATGCTGCCTGGGCAGGAGGCAGCCTGTGACGAAACAGTGGATAGGGCCAGGATTGCGTC
Source organism: Pedetes capensis (assembly GCA_007922755.1). NCBI lineage: Eukaryota > Metazoa > Chordata > Mammalia > Rodentia > Pedetidae > Pedetes > Pedetes capensis. The sequence goes on from VMDO01011233.1 coordinate 66,019, forward strand.
CCTGGGGCTGCCCGGTGCCTGGCGTGGGCGGCCACACCTCACAACAGGAGGACTAGGGCCAGGGCTGCCACGTGGCTGGAAACTGGGGGTGGCTCTGGGAAGAGTTTGTGGACAGCCCCAGCAAAGGGCTTCCCAGGCCCTGGCACACTTGGGAATGACTCCAGGCCAACGGAAAACAAGGCTGGAGCTGGCCGTGGTGGCCATGCCTGTAATCCCAGGCAGAGGCAGCAGGATCAAGACCTCAAGGCCAGAGGCAGCCTGCACAACTTAGTAAGACCCTGTCTCAAGGTACAAAACATTTTAAAAGGGGGCTGGGGGTGAAGCTCAGTGGTGGAATGTTTGCCGTGCATGTGTGAGACCCTGGTTTCAACCCTTAGTACCAAAAAAAAAAAAAAAAAAAAAAAAAAAAAAAAAAAAAAAAAAAAAAAAAAAAAAAAAAAAAAAAAAAAAACAAAAAGAAAGAAAGAAAAAAAAAAAAAGAAAAGAAAAGAAGGCTGGAGACCAACGTGCCAAGCAGAGATCCCAGCTCCTGCTGGCTGTCAAGAAGAGTTTGAAAGTGACTCTTCACACGAGAGGGTCAGTGCAGACCTGACTGCAGAATCCAGGTCCAATACTACGGACATGGCAGGCAGAAGAGATGGCGGGCAAAGCTGGGTTCCTCAAGGTGATGGGTCAGGACTCACCTGCCCAAATGCAACAAAATCCAGCATTTTTCAGGGAAAGGAACCAAACCCTAGAGAAACCAGTCTCCACCAGAGATAAAGTTCACTGTCCAGTAAACATCCAGAAACTACCAGACACGCGGGGAGAGGACAGAGGATCCCGCCGAGAGGACAAACAACAGCCAACAGAAAGGGGTCGTGAGATGACTCAGACTCTGGGCTTAACACAGATGCCGGGGACACGAACACAGACCACACTCAAGAGCCAGTAGGAAGACGACCACGGGGCGTGAGCCGCAGACAGAGTCGCATGAGACACAGGGCTACGCAGAACCTGTGCCTTCCTCACGCAGAGGCTCCTGTAACCCGCCATGGAATCACAAGGCATCCTGGAGCACTTCTGCCGGTGAGCGGCTCCACGGAGGAGCTAGGACGCAGCAGGCGGGGAGGGCCCCCAGTTCTCAGTAGGGCCAGCCGAGGGCGTCACGACACCACATCCGCCCTGCAACCCTGACCTAGGGGTGCAGTAATCCCCCTGCAGCCTTTTCAGCAGGGACTATAGAACCCCTGCACCTTCTCATGCCCGCCCACCCCAGGCCCCCACATGCCATATCACAAATTCTGCTTGCCTGGCTCCAGTCAATTCCCGAGGGCTCCTCCTGCCTGCCAGCTGCTCCAGACCAGCTCTGCCTGACCAAATCCAACTGTAACTGAGGGCTGAACCATATCTTCCACAACAGTCTGACTCCAGCCCAGGAGGTCCCCTTCTGGGCCCGTCCTCCCCTGGGTACTGTCTATCAGAACAGAGTGCCACCTGCCCTCTGGAATGTCACAGTCACTCCTGATCACACTCAGTAACCTCACATTAAGCTTCCTGTTGAGCCCGCTGTATCTAAGAACTAGACGATGTTCCAAGTCTAGAATTCCCAGTCTAGAAATGCAGCAGATGAAACGTCACCAGACAGCTAAAGGGCACCCTGGAGACAGCAAGAGACAGGGCTCCTGAGCCTGAAGAACAGAAAGAAAACAGACCAGGGGCAAGCCAGACATGGTGGTGCATGCGGGTGATCCTACCACTCGGGAGGCAGAGGTAGGAGGATCGATGCGGGTTCAAGGCCAACCTGGTCTACATAGTAAGTTCCAGGCTAGTCTGGAGTCT